>KQ988428.1:124779-135459 GCA_001598015.1 Dorcoceras hygrometricum | reverse complement strand
CTCTGTTTCTTGCTCACTCAGTGAAAGCATATATTCGATTCTGTTTGCATGATTATATGAGATTTTAAAGAAAGGAAGATGGCTTCGGCTGTTCTTCAAAACCAGAAAAGTTTATGCTCTGTTTTATGAAGGTTGCGTTTTACTGTGATTTTAATCCAGAAAGTTTACAGAAAATAGTTTGATGATGTTCTTTCAGTTATTTCTTAAGTTTTCTTCAGAAATTCCATCGAAGTAGCCTACAAGTAGCTTATTCGATCATTTCCAGAAATTTCTTAAGATATTTTGAATTCTTCAGAAAAAGGTAACCTTCGTAGTTCATGGTTATCTACATGTTAAGTATGAGAGCTGGCTCTTATACCACTGCTGCTATTGCTTTGTCAAAAATATTCTAAGTATAGATTTCAGCTATCGTATTGTTTAAGTTCAGTAGTTGCGATCAGCAGTCGAACTATTTCATGTTCAGCTGTTGTATATTTTATTGTTCAGCAGCTGATAGTTCGTTCGTCAATTGATAGTTCGCTCGTCAATTGATAGTTGTTCATCAGCTGGTAATTTGTTCATCAGCTATTAGTATTCAGCAGATGCACTGCTTTCATAAATTCAGCAGGTGTATATTCAGCAGATGCATTTCTTTTGCTAAAACCAGCAGGTGTATTCTTTTGTTGACACCAGCACCAGCGGGTGCGTTCTTTTATTAGAATTCAGCAGCTGCATTCCTTTGTTAGAATTCAGCAGTTGCGTTGTCTTTGTGATATTCAGCAGATGCACTGTTCACCAGCAGATGCATTCAATTTTAGATATTTCAGCAGTTGCTTTATTGTTTTAAGTGCTAACGACATCGTTTCACTTCACATTTATTTAAAAGACCTTGCGACTGGATTCTTGTCTTGCGACTGGTTTCCTATTCGTTGCGACTGGTACTGTTCATTCATCTGGTATTAGTATTGCGACTGGTACTGTTCATTCTTCGTTTTCTTTGAAAGATAACGAAATTCCAGAATTCGATTCTTTATTCAATTCGGAATCATTTCCAAGATTGTATTCGATTTAACTGATAGATTCAAATAGCCATTTTATTCAGTTTTCATTTTCGCAAGCCTTACAGAGAAATCATTTACAGTTCCAGAACATCATTAAACGAGAGAAAACCAGTAAACGTACAGAGAGAAAGAAAACAGATTTTTAGAAAGAAAAGAAAGAGCAGAACGATGTTTTAGAAAATGTTTTATGTTATGACAACTAATAGGGTCCCCAGAGGAAAGGTGAGTGTACGGCTGACGAACCGTATGCCCTTTCAACAGAGGAAGGATCAGGTGTATAGTTCGACGGATCTATATATCCCTTCACCATGAGCCATAGTGCTAGAAACTGATATCAGGAGTTGATCAAGCGAATTGGACCAAAATGTTTAAAGTGTTGTCATAATTTCAGAAGAGCACAATTGTAATTTTAATCACAGCTCCAGAATATGTTTAAAGAAAATGTTTTCAGAATTTGATTATGTTTTATGCTTTCAGTTTCTATCAGAATTCTCAGATATAGATATATGTTAGTGCGCTTGTTCATTTCAAAGCGTACGCAGATTTCAGATTATGTATTCAGCTTTCAGTTCCAGTTTCAGTATCAGTTCTATTGCATGATTTTGCTATTCCAGATTTACCTGCTGAGCCATCGGCTCAATAGTTTTCATTGAGTGCAGGTAATCAGCAGTAGGAGCTGGAGGGAGATGATCAGAAAGGGAGGATGTGTTTATCGTGGACATCTTCCATTGTTCTTTTCAGCTTTTGATTTTGATGTACAGAACTTAGTTATAGTGTGTATGTTAGCAGATTTCTAGTTCCTCCTTTTTGTAGAAATCTGTATGAACGTTTGGCGTAAATATATATGCGAGTTTGCTCATATTTTTATCAGCTGGTGTTTCAGTTCTGCGTGTGTTTTAAGATCAGCAGATGATTTAGTTCAGCGTTTTGTTTACCTTACTGCTGATTTCATCCGTTTGCTATGAAAAGTGTTTATCAGCTTATTTTACTTCCGCTCACTTCATTGTTTCAATTGTTCCGCATGTCAGCAGCAACGAATTGTGTTTATTCGCAATTTAGTCCAGAATTTAGTAACGACTTTTATGTTTATTAATATTGAAATTTTTGGGTCTTTCAATTCGATCCCCAAATTTCTAAATTTTCTTTGAGAAAAGTCTGGGTCGTTACAGTTGGTATCAGAGCATGGTCCTTGAGATAAACACACTTCCAGTCTGAGTAGATCTCTCCAGCCGCTTCTAAAATTTGTGAGTTTTAATTCATGTTTTAGCATAAAGTAATCTCTCATATAGAATTGTGGTGGATTTGGGTTACCCTTACAGATATGTCAAGAAGAGGTAGAGGAAGAGGAAGTTTTACAGAGGCAGATAGTGAGTCTGATGGAACGAACCCCATCCTCAATACCATGGTTCAGTTGTTAGAGCGCTTAGTTAACCAAAACAATAATGGGAATGGTCAAACCTCAGGAAGAGTAGTTAGTCGTGAAGATCCACATGAGAGGTTTAGAAGACAGAGACCTCAGGAATTTTCTGCACTACTGATCCTCTTATAGCAGAGAGTTGGATTAAATCCATAGAGGTGATTTTTGACTATTTGTCAACTGACTGAACAAGAAAGGACCTCGGTGTGCGAGTTTACATGCTGAGAGGAGATGCTATGATATGGTGGAAGGAGCCAAGTTAACAGTAGACTTGGAAATTCTTATGTGGGAAGAGTTTAAGAGAGTGTTTTATGAACAATACTTTACGGCAGATGTAAGACAGCAGTTGCATAGTGAGTTTTTAACTCTTAAGCAGGGAGAGATGTGTATGCGAGATTATGTCCGTAAGTTTGAGAGAGGTTGTTATTTTGTTCCTTTAATTGGGACAAACGCAGATATGAAGCTAGAACATTTTGTTGATGGGTTGAAGCCGATGATTAGACATGATGTTAGATTGGCAGAACCCGTAGATTATAGATCAGCTGTGAATAAGGCCCTACGGGCAGAGCAGGATTGGAAAGTAATTGAGGAAGAGAGACAATTGAAAAGACAAGCTTTTCTGCAGAAGGACCGTAGGTTAAATAAGAAACCAAGTAGTAACCAGCAGGAGTCTCAAGAAAAAGAACCCTTAGTTGTTCAGTCTATCTCTGCTGTTCCTAATTCAGGAACTAGGCCTCCATGTCCAACCTGTAAGAAAAATCATTGAGGCTAGTGTCTTTTTGGCTAGAAAGTGTGTTATACTTGTGGTAAGCCAGGCCATATGTCTAGGGAGTGTTCCCAGAAGCGACCAATCATCACCGGTAGAGTTTACTTAATGACAGCTGCAGAAACCCCAGCAGATACCTCAGCGGCGACGGGTAAGATTTTGTTTCCCGTATGTTTACATTAGCATTGTTAGATTCTGGTCAACTTGTATTTTGTATCAGATAGGTTTGTTAAGAAATTGATATCTAGCTTAGAAGAAAAATAAGTAGAGTACTGTGTTTAGATCCTTTTGAGTTCGAATTTAGTTCCCGTATGTTTAGAATTGTTCATCTTCCGGTGAATGGTAACATCGGAACTTGACGCTATGTAATCGGTAGTTGTTAGTCGAATCAGTGTCTGGTTTGATAGACAATAGCTGATAGCGTAGCTGTCGTTTGATGTTGCAACACCAAAGTTTATTTTTCAGCACTTGCATTCCATAGTTATGACCAGAAGCTGCACAGTTCATTTCCAGCAGTTGCATTATATCGTTGTATCGAGCAGTTGTATTCATGTTGTTCGCAACGACATCGTTTTAATAAGTACGTTTGTTGTTAGTAAAAGACCTTGCAGCTGGTTCCTATTTATCCCAGCTGGTTTCTTTCAACACTACTCATGACCAGTAGAAATTTGTTTTGTTTCCAAATACTGTTCCAATTTGTTGCGTCTGGTTTCATTTCATCGATGCGTCTCTTATAGTAGAATTAGATGCTCAGATAAGAACCTATTTAGGTAGTGTTAGATTTCAATTATTAAGAAGTTCTAGTAAAGATGCTTTTAAAAGAAAACCGTAAGTTAAACGATAGAACTATCCCTTGATTAAGATGCAGTGGGTAAGTCACACTGAAAGAGAAATTATGTGGGAAGACGATTATGACTTGTAGAAAAGCTACCCGGATTTCTTCAAGTAAGTGAATTTCGGGGACGAAATTCTTTTAAGGGGGGTAGAATGTAATGACCAGATCTTTTAGAGGCCACAAACTAGAAAGATATGAGATTGAGGGATTACAATGCTATTATATTCAACTCTTGATTAATCGAGTTTCAGATTTTATCTATGTATGGTTTAGCTTTTTATCATTTAAGAGCTAAATTCCAGATAGCAGGAATGCAATTACAGTAGATGTCTAAACAATTCCTACAAGCCAATCGAATCCTTTGTTTTAACTAAAATTGTTCGGTTTTCATATGCATTATTTGGTTTAAAAAAATTCAGCAGATGCATATTTCAGCAGATGCTTTGCTTTCGTAAATTCAGCAGATGCATATTTCAGCAGATGCTTTGCTTTCGTAAATTCAGCAGATGCATATTTCAGCAGATGCTTTGCTTTCGTAAATTCAGCAGATGCATATTTCAGCAGATGCTTTGCTTTCGTAAATTCAGCAGATGCATATTTCAGCAGATGCTTTGCTTTCGTAAATTCAGCAGATGCATATTTCAGCAGATGCTTTGCTTTCGTAAATTCAGCAGATGCATATTTCAGCAGATGCTTTGCTTTCGTAAATTCAGCAGATGCATATTTCAGCAGATGCTTTGCTTTCGTAAATTCAGCAGATGCATATTTCAGCAGATGCTTTGCTTTCGTAAATTCAGCAGATGCATATTTCAGCAGATGCTTTGCTTTCGTAAATTCAGCAGATGCATATTTCAGCAGATGCTTTGCTTTCGTAAATTCAGCAGATGCATATTTCAGCAGATGCTTTGCTTTCGTAAATTCAGCAGATGCATATTTCAGCAGATGCTTTGCTTTCGTAAATTCAGCAGATGCATATTTCAGCAGATGCTTTGCTTTCGTAAATTCAGCAGATGCATATTTCAGCAGATGCTTTGCTTTCGTAAATTCAGCAGATGCATATTTCAGCAGATGCTTTGCTTTCGTAAATTCAGCAGATGCATATTTCAGCAGATGCTTTGCTTTCGTAAATTCAGCAGATGCATATTTCAGCAGATGCTTTGCTTTCGTAAATTCAGCAGATGCATATTTCAGCAGATGCTTTGCTTTCGTAAATTCAGCAGATGCATAAATCAGCAGTAGCGACTGGTTGTAGCGACTGAGTTATGCGCTACGACATCGTTTCACTTTACATTTATTTAAAAGACCTTGCGACTGGATTCTTGTCTTGCGACTGATTCCTATTCGTTGCGACTGGTACTGTTCATTCAGCTGGTATTAGTCTTGCGACTGGTACTGTTCATTCAGTGGTATTAGTCTTGCCACTGGTACTGTTCATTCTTCGTTTTCTTTGACAGATAACGAAATTCCAGAATTCGATTCTTTATTCAATTCGGAATCATTTCCAGGATTGTATTCGATTTAACTGATAGATTCAAGTAGCCTTTTTATTCAGTTTTCATTTTCGCAAGCCTTACAGAGAAATCATTTACAGTTCCAGAACATCATTAGACGAGAGAAAACCAGTAAACGTACAGAGAGAAAGAAAACAGATTTTTAGAAAGAAAAGAAAGAGCAGAATGATGTTTTAGAAAATGTTTTAAGTTATGACAACTAAGAGGGTCCCCAGAGGAAAGGTGAGTGTACGGCTGACGAACCGTATGCCCTTTCAACAGAGGAAGGATCAGGTGTATAGGTCGATGGATCTATATATCCCTTCACCATGAGCCATAGTGCTAGAAACTGATATCAGGAGTTTGATCAAGCGAATTGGACCAAAATGTTTAAAGTTTTGTCATAATTTCAGAAGAGCACAATTGTGATTTTAATCATAGCTCCAGAATATGTTTAAAGAAAATATTTTCAGAATTTGATTATGTTTTATGCTTTCAGTTTCTATCAGAATTCTCAGATATAGATATATGTTAGTGCGCTTGTTCATTTCAAAGCGTACGCAGATTTCAGATTATGTATTCAGCTTTCAGTTCTAGTTTCAGTATCAGTTCTATTGCATGATTTTGCTATTCTAGATTTACCTGCTGAGCCTTCGGCTCACTAGTTTTCATTGAGTGCAGGTAATCAGCAGTAGGAGCTGGAGGGAGATGATCAGAAAGGGAGGATGTGTTTATCGTGGACATCTTCCATTGTTCTTTTCAGCTTTTGATTTTGATGTACAGAACTTAGTTATAGTGTGTATGTTAGCAGATTTCTAGTTCCTCCTTTTTGTAGAAATCTGTATGAACTTTTAGCGTAAAGATATATGCGAGTTTACTCATATTTTTATCAGCTGGTGTTTCAGTTCTGCGCGTGATTTAAAATCAGCAGATGATTTAGTTCAGCGTTTTGTTTACCTTCCTGCTGATTTCTTCCGTTTGCTATGAAAAGTGTTTATCAGCTTATTTCACTTCCGCTCACTTCATTGTTTCAATTGTTCCGCATTTCAGCAGCAACAAATTGTGTTTATTCGCAATTTAGTCCAGAATTTAGTAACGACTTTTATGTTTATTTAGATAGAAATTTTTGGGTCTTTCAATTCGAACCCCAAATTTCTAAATTTCTTTTGAGAAAATTCCGGTCGTTACACGACTGGAACCAGCAGAGAGAAGCGATTTCATTGTTTTGTTCTTGCGACTGGATACCCAGCTGCTGGTATAGTATCCTGTGCGACGTCGTTTGGGTAAGTTGGCTCGACGCCATTTTGAGAACTAGCCATTGGTTTGTTTTGAGAGTGTTTTAGCGTATTGAGAATCAGCAGTTGGTTCCTTGCGTCTGCTGTTTGTAGTGTTCCTGCTGATTTTGTCGGTTGACAATTGATTGTGTAGATTTCAGCAGTTGTGGGAATTATTTAAGGAAGACTTGGTCTTCGAATTTGTGGTATCATTTCCCATACTTAGAAATTTCCACCCTTTCGTTCCTTATCCTTCGAACCCTAGAGCACTGTTCAGCCGTGAGCTTTTCCGACGAATCCCCGTCGTTTCCGGTGGTTGTTTTACTCGTGCGAGGTAGCGTTGGACTCCTCTCAAGAAGCTCTTCCATTTCGTACTAGTTTTAGAAGCTGTAATTGGCTAGTTGAGGAACGCGAAGTTGCTGCCATTCGAGTGTTGCATCGACCTGGTAGAACTACGTTCTGGTTTTCGGTGAGACCTTGTTCCTAGCCATAGCTTTAAGCTTTCTGTGTTATTTTTGAGGTATATTGAGCAGCTGGTTGAGTGTGACTCCCAGCCATGAGCTTGAATTGCAACCCGTTAGATTTATGCTGTGTATGCCGTGTGTTTAACAGGCTTTTACCAGAGTCTTCGGGATTTCTCGCAGTGTTAATTGTTGCTCAGTATAAGGTACGGATTTGAGCTTATATTACAGCGAGGTTATGGCTTGGATGATTGTAGTTGCTGGTATGTGGAATGGTCGTGCCTGCTGGTTGTGTCCTGTTGAGGATTGTGTATGCTGTTGTGTTATTGCTGTGTTGCATATGTTATATGCCTGCATTCCAGCATGTTGCATACACGCATGGTATTCCTTTTTCCAGCTTTGGTAGTCTTTGTACCTTGTTGTATTGTTGTTGTTTCTTACCAGGATGTGAGGGCGAGCGGCAATACCGCACTCTCATCTCCCTGCTGGGATCGTAGCCACCATGATCCGAGTGGTTAATTACCACAGTTCATGGGCGAGGGAACAACAGGTTGAGTTGTTTGATGCATCTGGTAAGTGGGGGTAGTGTCATGGCGAGTGGCTCACTACCACACTGTGATCACACCCCGTGGCCACTGTATGTTATTGATGATTCTTGGAGCTATGTTTGAGTTCCTTAGCTCCCTCGAGGGTCGAGCCTTCCGTTGTTATTCGGCGTCTCATGCATAGCATCTGCATTTTATTCCTTGCTGTTTATTGCTGTTATATTGTTGCTCTCCGTACTGGGGTTTGACCCCATGTCCCTTTGGAGCTTGGTTTGTTTCTCGTTGTATTTTAAATTATATGTTTAAAACCGTCGGGCCTAAAAGCGAAAATTTTATCCATTTTTTGTGAGCTTCCGCATGTGTTTATCTGTTGTGAGCACGAGGCCTGACAACTTGTGAGTCTTGTCTTAAGAGAAAGATGACTAAGCAACCCTTCAAGGGCAAGGGTGAGCATGCTCAAGGCCTATTGGATTTGATCCATACTGATCTGTGTGGTCCATTTAGTATTGGTACTAAATACGATCACACATACTTCATCATGTTTACCGACGATTACTCTAGGTATGGGTACTTGTACTTAATGAAGCACAAGTCTGAATCATTTGAAAGGTTCAAAGAATTCAAGGCTGAAGTAGAAAATCAACTAGGCAAAAGTATTAAAGCAGTTCGATCTGATCGAGGTGGTGAATACTTGAGTGCTGAATTTCAAGAATATCTAAAAGAGAATGGGATTCTCGCACAGTGGACCCCTCCGGCAACACCACAGCTCAATGGTGTAGCGGAGCGTCGTAATCGAACCCTGTTAGACATGGTTCGATCTATGATGAGCTTCACTGAACTTCCTACCTCGTTTTGGGGCTATGCGCTCGAAACGGCGGTAATGTTGTTGAACAATGTCCACACCAAGGCAGTGGATAAGACTCCATATGAGATATGGATGGGCAAACCGCCCAAATACTCATACATGAGGATTTGGGGATGTCCTGCTTACGTGAAGCAGACAGTGGGAGATAAGCTGGATACGAGATCCATCTTATGCTACTTCATTGGGTATCCAAAGAATTCCATTGGATACTACTTCTACTATCCGAGCGAAACAAAAGTGTTTGTTTCTAGGAATGCCACCTTTATGGAAAGGGAATTTCTACTTGATAGAAAGGGCAAAATAGTAGAACTCGAAGAGGTTCGAGATCCAATCGAAGTACCAAGTGAATCTCCTGCACCTCCAGAGCCAGTACCAGAAATGGTCGCACCTAGGAGATCCGAAAGGATTCCTAGAACTCCAGAGAGATATGGTTTTCTCCTTGAAGATGATCAAGGTAATCAAGTTGTTGGATCTGATCCAAGAACTTTCAAGGAGGCAATTTCCGATGCTGATTCTAATTTGTTAGCCATAGCCGCATGGTACGCTATGAGATATGGCAAATGGATGTGAAACTTGTGTTCCTTAATGGAAACATTAAGGAAGAGATCTATATGACGCAGCCTGAGGGTTTCACATCTGTTGGAAGCGAGCATAAGGTATGCAAGCTTCAGAGATCGATCTACGGTCTCAAACAAGCATCGAGGAGTTGGAACCTAAGATTCGATGAAACAATTAAGGAATTTGGTTTCATCAAAAATCCCGAGGAGCCATGTGTGTATAAGAAGGTAGTTAAAAGCGCTGTGACATTCCTCGTACTTTATGTTGATGACATTCTACTCATCGGGAATAATGTAGGAATGCTGCAATCAACTAAAGTATGGTTGTCTAGTAGATTTTCGATGAAGGACATGGGTGAAGCATCCTATATTCTTGGAATACAGATCTATCGGGATAGATCGAAACGGATGCTCGGACTCACCCAAGCTACCTACATCGATACCATACTTAAGAGGTTCTCTATGGAAGAGTCCAAGAGAGGACACCTACCTATGTGCCACGGGGTCACTCTATCTAAGTCTATGTGTCCGAAGACTGATGAGGAGATAGAGAGTATGACACGTGTGCCATATGCCTCGGCAATATGTAGCATTATGTATGGCATGATCTCGACTAGACCGGATGTCGCATATGCTCTGAGTGTCACGAGCCGCTACCAGGACAACCCCGGCCAATTGCATTGGAAGGCCGTGAAGGATATTCTTAAGTACTTGCGTAGGACTAAGAATATGTTCATGGTCTATGGGGGTGGTGAACTGAAACTGGAAGGCTACACTGATTCTAGCTTCCAGTGTGACGTGGATGATTCGAAGTCAACCTCTGGATTTGTATTCATGCTCAATGGTGGTGCTGTCTCTTGGAAGAGTTCCAAGCAAGACACCAACGCGGATTCAACCACTGAGGCTGATTACATCGCAGCATCAGCTGCTGCTAAGGAGGCGGTTTGGATAAGGAATTTCGTCCAAGATTTGGGCGTCATTCCTAATGGATTTGGTCCAGTCTCGGTGTACTACGACAACACGGGTGCCGTTGCGCAAGCAAAGGAGCCTATGTCAGGCCTCGTGCTCACAATAGATAAACACATGCGGAAGCTATCAAAAAGTTGGTAAAATTTTCGCTTTTAGGCCCGACGGTTTTAAACGTATAATTTAAAATACAAAAATACTTAAAATAAGTTTCCCAAATCATAAACATTCAACAACAAGCCATACATAAGTCCAACATGTATCATATCTCCCCCTACGGGTACAACAACAAAGCACAGGGCATCCCCCTGGCTAACTGATACATACATATATATATGCTATATGCTACTGGGACACACTAGCCACCTCCTGGGGCACCACCAGCTGGGTTAAACCCACGACCAGCTGTAGAACCTGGGTTTCCTGAAAACAACATAACAAAGAAACAAACCAAGCCCCGGAGG
>KQ988428.1:87145-101179 GCA_001598015.1 Dorcoceras hygrometricum | reverse complement strand
TAAACGGGTCAAAGTGAGGCACCTATCATGTAGAGTCTCAATGACGTTTCGAGTAGTGAGGACTAATTAGTACAACCAAGACCTCGGACTTATCCACTCGACAAATGGTAACCACTTGGAAAGTCTGAACGAGGGTAGTTCGATAGATCACCAGGTCACTATCCATCTGCATGCTCAGAACATCACAATGTTCCCTACCAATGAAACATGGTACTTCACATCGCAGATTCTAGTCTCAAGCTCGGCGGCCTTATCCTCATTTTGACGGCTCAATCGACTAGGAACGAGTTCAGAATACACAGTGACTATTAGATGTGTTTCATGATAGCCATCATATCCACTATCACATCTAACATACACTATGGTGCATTCTAGGTCTTTATCCAACACAATTGTTAACATTATATCATAATGAAAATAAAGAATGCCATATAAGAAATGCGTATTTCATAAATAAAGATCGTTATACACAAGAGTCAATAAAACCCACACGCCACAAGTTGGCTAGCTGGGCATCTACTCTAACAGTGAGGTGATTATAGTTTTCCTGTGTTTGCACACGGAATTCCATCAGCTCATGGGAAAGGGCATCTTGCCGGTCTTGGATCCCCATCAATTTATCATCATAGGCCTGAGACAAGGCAAACTGCTGAATTTGTAGCTTTCGTTGAGATGCCAGAATATCAAGGGATAGGGCGGCCTTTTGAAGCTGAACTTCTTGTCAAACATGGTAAACAGACCTCGATACGTCATGTCCTGTTGGTCTTAAATCTCAATAAACCGCTGCTCAAGGCTTCTGATGTGTAATAGAAGCACATCCTTGAGCTTTTCTGCATCATCCCTTTTCAGCTCACGCTCAGTTTGAATTTGATTGACTGAGGCTCGGAGCTATGCCAAGGGATCGTTGAGATCTCGCGAAACAACAGTAGGCATCAAGATCTGGTCGACATCCAAAGGAGTATCATCGGTAGTGAAGAAAATATGAGAATCAGTGGAAATACTCGGATTTGGATAAATCAAAGCTGCATCCAGGTGGCACTGAGACAAACCATCATTCGGAGAGATCGGATCTGGTTGGCTATAACTAGAAGAAGAACTCGAATCTAAGGGAATCAAATGTACATCTAGACCTCTGCGAAAAATTCCAACAAAACTCCTGGATCTACTGCTATATCTACCATTGTACCAACTGCAATGATATCTCTACAAAAATTGTGCGAACCCACTGGTTGTAAACGGTCAGAAGCAGAAAACTGTAAAACTTCTATACATACGTCAGCCCATAGTTTTCGAATAAACTTGAAAAATGCACTGACTGGCGCAAGGGTATCATCGAATTTCCGTTGAGGTGGAAATTCCAACTCGAGAGAGACAACTGGCTTGGGTAGGTGCTTCCAAAAGTCATTGCCTTCTTGGATGAGCCAGGACGCGTCAACAAAGGTCTTGGTTCGAATCCAGCACAAAGACCTGTTGTTTGTATTTGATCGGGAAATCACTGCACCACGATCTCTGTTTTCCCATTCAAATAGTCTTGAACTACATATCCGTTACCACTTCAGTCCGTGTATCCTAATCTGAGTCAGTAATGTCTCGAATGCAAAGAGATGAGCATTAGAGAGCAACGCTATGATCTGAAGACCAATGGCTGTCGTCGGTTGACCGGCTTTGAAGTTTTGTCGATGGGATTCCAAAAATTTTCTTTGAAGCATCTCTCTGTATTTAACAATTATATACTCCCGCCTCCTCACAGCTGTCTCTAACGAATCAGTCTCGGCCCACGCTAATGTCACAAGCACCAAACTTGTTGCTGCGGGAGTATATTTCCCAGTTGTTCTCTTCCTCTTAACAACTGGTGTATCAACAGTAGGAGCAAGTCTCTTCTCCACCACTGGATTCTTTTTCTCCGCTGGTTTCTCCACCACTGGCTAATCCTCATCAACATAAATATTCTTGTTTTTGGAAATATACGTGCCAACAGTTTTGGCAGTAAGAATTTTCAGAGGTGGAAACTCTTTTGATTCTCCCAGCTCCAAATCTGGGGCATTTTTCAACAGAACACAGATCTACACCGCATATCCTTTCGCTTGCCTCGTCGTGGGAGTTACCATATCCTTGAAAATGTTAAACAACAGTCTTCCCAAGTTGATAGGAACGCCCCCATAAATGGCAGACATCATCAAGAAGCTTTCATGGTTCACAACATCGAATGACCCAGCCTTCACAATCACAGATTTCGCCAAAATATCATTCAGCAGCTAAAACTCGAACACCATCTCCCGCTTCTTACAAGATGTGCTTAGCAGTTTACCATCATATGAGAATGAACTTCTCGCTTCAAAAACCAGATCATGTTGTACCTCATGCAAATCAGTCAACCCCTGCCAATGGCAACCCAAAGGTTCCAGAAAACAGTTCTTCGGAAATAGCGGCTGGTTTCCCTTGTACTGTACTAACAACCATACAGTCCCGGACTGAAGCATTTTAGAAGAACTCCACCAGAGCGGCTTCGTATATGGGCGATGAACATCCTAGAACCCACTGAGTCCAGATGCTAAAACGGCTTCGAACATAGAGACCATCCACTCGTGTTCCATTTCTAGAACAGAGGCAAAGTAAACCTGAATGGTGTTGTTGATCAGTGCGGAGGCCATTGCTGATAGGTTGATAGGAGATGAAGACGCCGAAGGACATATTTTCTGCAAGAGTGAACACTGGAAGCAAGAGCACGAGAAAGCAAGAGTATTTTGCGCAAAGTAAGGGTTAGTGTAATCGAGACGACATAATATAAATAGGGAAATGGAATCGAAAGATGAAACGATTCATGTTACCATGTGGATGTGACGTTTTGCATGATGACAACACGTGTCAATCATCCGATGGCACGATAAATATGTTGGAAAGATTTTCGAAATTATTTTGGAAAATGTTTGAAAATATTTTTGAAAATCATTTTGAGTTTTAAACGCAAGGGGTAAAAAGTGAAAAACAAGCGCCATTGTCTTAACGCGTCACAACCTAAGATCGGTTTTGATATATCAGCTGGGGTACTACAAAATCTATTATCATGTAAGCATCAGCTGTGTATACGCGAGGTCTGAGGAGGTTCAGATCTCAGGCATTCAGCTGACTCAGCACTTATTAACCCAGATCTGATGTTCCCCCTAAAGCTGAGGTCCTCCCAAGTCTGAGCGTTTACCAGATCTGAAAAATCCACGTTCCCCTGAATAGTAGACCCATATCTAACGTAAACGACAGCTGTCAACCTACAATTGTTAGCACATAGGAAAATCAAGGCAATTCTAAGAGACCAAGAATATTTCGAAAGTAAGAGAACTTAGCGTCCGGTAGGGATTTGGTAAAGATATCAGTAACTTGCTGATCTGTTGGCATATATTCTAGTCGGACGTCCTTCTTCAGCACATGATCTCTTATGAAGTGATTCCTGATGTCGATATGCTTTGTTCTTGAGTGCAGCACAGGATTCTGGGTGATCGCGATGGCACTGGTGTTGTCATAGAGGATAGGAGCTTCGGAAGCATCAATGTCATAGTCCTTGAGCTGATGTTGAATCCATAAGATCTGAGCACAGCAGCTTCCACTGCTAAGTACTCCGCTTCAGCTGTGGATGTGGCGATTACGTCTGGTTCTTACTAAACCAGGAAATCAATCGATCTCCTAAAAATTGACAAGTCCCACTTGTGCTTCACCGATCAATCCTGCATCCTGCGTAGTCTGCATCACTATAACCGTTAGTTGAAAGCTGGAGTCTTTGGGATACAAAAGACCCACATTGGGAGTTCCTTTTAAATATTTTAAAATTCTTTTCACAGCAATGTAAAGCGATTGTTTAGGCTCTGCTTTAAATCTAGCACACATACAGACAACAAACATGATTTCTGGTATGCTAACAGTTAGGTACAGCAAAGAGCCAATTATACCACGATACAATGATACCTCTATGGCAGTTCCAGCTTCATCTTTATCCAATTTGATTGAAGAGCTCATTGGGGTCGCTGTTGCTGAGCAATTATCCATGCCAAATTTCTTCAGCAGTTCATTCATGTATTTTTCTTGATTAATGAAGATCGTCTCACTTGTAATCCCAGAAAGAACGTAAGCTTTCCCATCATTCTCATCTTGAATTTGTCCTGCATCAATTTAGAGAACTTTTGACACAGTTTGGGGTTAGTTGACCCAAATATAATATCATCAACATAGATTTGAACTAACAATACATGATCACATTTGATGAATTTAAATAGTGTCTTACCAACAGTGCCTATCGTGAAATCATGCTCGATAAGAAATTTAGATAGTGTATCATACCAAGCTCTGGGTTCTTGCTTCAACCCATATAGAGCTTTATCCAGTTTGTAAACGTGACATGGATATGTATTATTTACGAAGCTAGGAGGTTGTGCAACATACACTTCCTCTGTTAGGATGCCATTAAGAAATGCACTCTTAACATCCATTTGAAAGACCTTAAAGCCTTTATATGCAGCATAAGCAAGAAACATGCGGATGGATTCTAGTCTAGCTACTGGTGCAAAGGTGTCATCGAAATCTATGCCTTCCATTTGCCTAAATCCTTGAGCTACCAGTCTAGCTTTGTTTATAGTTACTATGCCATCTTCATTCAGTTTATTCCTAAAGACGCATTTAGTACCTATTACTGAATGATTAGAAGGTCTAGGTACAAGTTGCCATACATTGTTTCTCTTAAACTAATTGAGTTATTCTTGCATTGCATCTATCCAGCTTGGGTCAGCTAAGGCTTCTTCTATCAGCTTTGGTTATATATGAGAAATGAATGCTGAATCAAAGTGATCATGCATGTGCTGGCTTCGTGTGCGAACAAGAGAATGAATGTTACCTATGAGCTTCTAGGGTGGATGATCTCTATTCCATCGAAGATCAGATCCATTGGGATTTGATCCTTGTTCAGTTTTGATGTTCGATTGGTTGGCTTGATCTGGATTGTCTGTCACCAATTGAGAAGGGCTTTGATGTTCCAGATTTGGTTCAGCAACCACTTGATGTGAATTATCCTGCGCATTTGTTGCTGATACCACTTGATTAACTGAAGGATCTGCTTGTGTATTCTCTTGAGCAGCAGTAGATCCAACATCACACTAGATGAGATTTGTTCCTGCACAGGGTCAACGTTAGTCAAATCAATGACTACTAGGTTATCTATGAGATCTATTTGATTGTTATTGCGTGGTGTGTCCAGATCTGGTTGGGGATCAACTGAGTGTCTTTTTTGTGGCACGTCGTCATCTGATTCATCAAGGCTGGTTGATTCCACACGTGAACACAACTCATGTAAGCTCGTAGTTGATTTGGATCGAAAGCTATTTTCGTCAAACACCACATGTGCTGATTTATCGACAGTTAGACTTTGATTTTTGAACACTCTATAGGCCTTGCTCACAGCTGAATACCCTAGGAAAATTCCTGCATCGGATTTGGCATCGAAAGCTGTTAGATGATTCTTACCGTTATTTTGAATGAAACATTTGCACCCAAACACCCTGTAATACAAAACTTCAGGTTTCTTGCCACTCCAGATCTCATATGTGGTTTTGCCGTGCAACTTATTAATCATAGATTGATGGTCCCAGAAATAGGATCACTAAGTAAATAGGAGTTCAGAAGGGGGGGGGTTGAATGAACTCCTTCGATTTTCGAAAATTCTTTTAAAATGTTTTGCAAGCTTTTTGCTTAACTTAAGTCCGAGTTACCAGACTTAAGAATATCTCAGTTATATTCAAATTTCTCGGCCAACAATATATGTGCGGAAAATGACCGATAG
Organism: Dorcoceras hygrometricum; assembly: GCA_001598015.1. Taxonomy (NCBI): domain Eukaryota; kingdom Viridiplantae; phylum Streptophyta; class Magnoliopsida; order Lamiales; family Gesneriaceae; genus Dorcoceras; species Dorcoceras hygrometricum. The sequence continues at coordinate 95,361 of KQ988428.1, read as the reverse complement.
ATTTGTGAACAGTAAATAAACACAAGTAATAAAATAGTGCGTAATGTAAAAGATAGAGATCAGAGTTTGTTTCTGGAAGTTCGGACTTCAATGTCCTACGTCTCCCCTTCTTCCTCCTCGGAAGGTATCACTAGAAGACTTTGATGAGAGTAGCCTTTCTACAAACACCCAATCCCGTAACCCGCAGCTACGAGAACTCCTAGTATCTCACAACGACAATCCAAGCAGACGCAGCTGCTGGTTACAACACTTTAGTGTTTTCAAACGGCTTTTTGAGAAGCGCGTTTGTTACAGACTCAATCAAATACAACACTGAATACACTTGTGAGTACTGTAAAATCTCTGGTTTCTAAGACAAAGAAACTTGATTCAATAATATGAACCAGAGAGTGACGCTCGAAGATATAACAATGAATATCAAAGGTGAAGGTTCTTCGAGTGCTGGAGCTTTGAATGCTTTTCAATGAAGAGTAAGCTCTGGGAGTATTTTGACAGCGTTTTAGCAATAGCAGTGACAAGAGTTGTTCTTCAAAGCAAAATGTCTGCTATTTATAATCTTCATTCAACGGTCGATGAATCCAGATAAGGTAGCAAATCCTTTTTGAATTCCTGACAGTGGAACGCCGTCAATCTCGCTTCAGTATATGGCAAATTGCGTTTCGTCAGGGATGTGAGTATCATTTCCTTATGAGCGCTTTCCCGTTGAAATCGCCTCTGCCAATGTGTACTGTTTTTCCAAAGATAGTACTAACCTCGTCTCCTTAATTTCAGGCGGTATGAGTGATTCTTATTTTGATCATCGATCTTTTCCAAATGAGTATACGATCGAATTTGAATCTTCTTTATGCTTTCGCCTGAAATCTTTTCTATCAGCGGATCTTTCCTTAAAGAAGACGAATGAACAGTTCCTTACTGTTGAGAGATCTTGTTGCGGTATCCATTTGCAAATATCAGTACTGATGACGTCATCATATCTATCGTTCAAAAGATTTAGCACTGCTGACGTCATCATGTCTGTTAAGAACATTTAAGCTGAATGAGATGATGACGTCATGATGTCTAGTGCTTTCCTGTGGCTGACGTCATCAGATCCGCCGAGGCAAAGCGATGTCGTGTTGAACCACTGTCCAAAAGTATTGTAGCAATGTCTGGTGACACTATCGATAGGAATTACTGTTCCAAGATCTGTTTTTGATCAACTCGAAACTCATAACTGTAGCTTGAGCTAAACACTGTTGTCATCAATGTTGATCATCGTGAATATTATCATTTAATCCAAGTCTTTTCTTTTCTTTGTTATCACCAAAACTATAAATTTTATCCTAACAGCATGACTTCTAACTCGTGTATCATCTACCTCCAGAAACTTCCAGCCCTTAAACCTAATGTGTGTTCTTCTTATTCAACCTAGGGACTGAACAAGGACGCCCAAATATGCTGGCAGGAACCCACAACCTCAAGCCGTTCCTTACCGAGCACCTCGACTCTAATGCCTTGCCCTCGCTTATTCCCTTCCTAGTACGGACGCCTATGTGGGTCTATGACGAAACCAGAGCTCAACCCCATTTCCCTAATATTTAACCTCTGGACCAGACCCTAATCGAGATTTCAGCAGCATCCGTGAACCCACAACATGCCCCCAAATCCCCACGCTCGTGCCTCGGCCATGCAGCTGTGCACAACTCTTACCTTCTAGCTTCGGTCGTCCTCGATTCCTATCTATTTCAGGCCCCAACCAGTACCCTAAGGCTCCCATATACATCACTCTAGACCCCTCCTGACCCCACACAACTCACGCACCCACAGATATGGAGCAACGAGTCGGGAATGATCACACCATCCCAACCAGCCGCGGCCCGCCTCATGCGGCGTCTCCCATAATCTCCCCTTGGCCGACCTGATCCTGCCTCTGAACTAGACTAGACACACCACCTAGAACCTCTCCCTCACCCTTGGATAGGCAGTAGCACCCCTTGGCAGACCTACCATCACATAAGCTTCAAAACAGCACACAAACGCACGAAGCCATCCCATGAAGGAATCGGACGTGCAGATTTTTCAGAAGCTTTTTCCAGAATAATTATCATTCATAAATAAATTCAAAACACACATATTATGATCGGATTGGGACAGAAAAGGAGATTTAAACTTGTCTTTTGTTGTAAAGATTGCGAATACACGTTATCGGAGACGTCGGGATGAATCGGGAGGTGGATCCTTCGAATTTTTGCTTCCTACACCAAACGGCTCTACCTGGGTTACTTAGTGAGGTGAGTGTTGCTGATGAGGTAGAAATTGAGGGGAAAATTCTGATGGTAATGTGAATGAATAGGTTTAAGTGTGGCTAATTTGTTTAAAATTACAATTAGGCCCTCTAAGTTATAATTAAATTGCCAATTGTCTAAACCCACTAATATCAAATTTTCTACAAACTATTTCATTCAAATCATATCTAAAAATGAACCAAATTTTGGTTATAGCTCAAAAATCATTTTCACAATATAGCGCTAAAAGTCACTTTTTGTCTAATCTCTAGGAAAAATTTCAAATTTAACACTAAACAATATTTTTATTCTAAAAATATTTTAAACAAATTTTTGGAACATTTTAAAGTCACCTCTATCATCCCGATCATCCCTCCGTGGTCGGCCACCGGATATTCACCTGAAATCACCAAAGCTCAAGAAATACATTTAAATTTTCAATAAATAACCAATAATATTTTAAAACCTCAATTATCATTTAAAGCAGTCAAATCATTTATCTCATGCATATGGTTTAGGTGAGCGAATCTCGGACGTTACATACTCAATTATAGTAACATGATATTGTGAGGAAGGTTACCACCATATTTGGGTACAAAACTGTTGGATCTGTGTAACAGATCAGATATTAATTTTGATAAATACAAAGCCTGCTATTATGTTTCTAACGTTTTAATCTAGTGCGCAGGTTTGATTTGGATCAGATCAGACGAAAGCTGGCTCAGATCAGAAGGGAGCTGTAGCAGATCAGTTGCGAACTGAAGAAGAAAGCACTGTAGCAGATCAGCTATGAACAGAATAGAGCATTGTAGCAGAACATCTGCGAGCTGAAAGCGACGAACTGTGCATATTGAGGAGAGGTCCGAGCTGGAACAGTATGGGACGTCCAAACTGGTCCAGTAGAGGACATCCAAGCTGATCCAACTGACGATCGCCAAGATGGTTCAGCAGAGGACATTCAAGATGGTCCAGAAGACATCTAATCTAATCTAGCTCAGAGCGAAGATCAGCATAGAAGAAACCAGTTCAGAGCAGGTTTCATCTAGGGAGAACATCGTTCAGTTCAGAGATCAAGTGCATATCAGAATTCAGCTAACATAATGCAGAACAGATTAGAATCAGATCAGAATTCAACCTAAAGTTCAACGGATCAGATCAGCTGTACATTATAAGAAGAGCTGATCTCAGTTACGAAGTGCAGCGTAGAATAGTTCAGATCAGCTTAGAGCAGTTCAGAGATTAGAACATATCAGCTAAGATCAAAACATATCAGAATCAGCTCAGATCAGTTAAAACCCAGGTTCAGATAAGATTTGAAGCGCAACGAGTATCAGATCAGCCATAGCTCAAAAGATCAGATCGGGTAATCTTCTCAGATAAGCAGCTCAGACAAAATCTGCATGATTTATATATCAGTTCAGTATGAACAACCCAGAGCAGAATCCATTTTGAACAGCTGAAAAATGCCTAAGCTGGAATAGTACATGATCGGCTTTGAGTTTAACAGAACATAATCAGATCAGGGAAGAACAGAACAGAACAGCACAGAAAGATTCAGCAGAGAGTCGATCAGTTTAGAGCAGTTTACAGCAGAAGAGAAGCGCAGAGAAAGCTCAAGAGCATAACGACTCAACTTAGAGCAGATCAGATCAGGAGCTTCGTGATAGATCAACTCAGACGAATTAGTTTGAACAAGCATTATTCAGAATACTAGAAGACAAACTAATTTGGCTGATCGAGACAGAGCTCAAAGTCTAAAAAGGCTGCAATGCATTAATGAAGAATGTTCAAAGTCAACAAAGCTTGCAAACGCATTAAATGATAAAGGACACAAGGTACAGCTATGTCAGTACTTTACAGAAGCCTTTTCAACGGCTAGGAACTTGTGTCCAACGGATATAATTTGCAAAGAGGCTTTATATATCAAAGAGACGATGAACAGCAAGATAAGATGCACGAGAGAAAATCATAGAGAAGTGCATGTGCAATAATCGAGAGCTTGTACACTCAGGTGACAACTGGTGTACAAGCTGAGCTAGTGTTCAGGTGTGAACTGGTGCACAAGCCGAGAGCTTAAGTGCAGAATCTATAGTCGACTGCACAGTAAGGAAAGAAGGTGAAGATATCAGTTTGTAGAAACATTTCCCCATGTGTGAGAAAACAAGAGAGAATGAGTTTACACTGTAAATTTCTCACACATATTCACTCACATATGAGAGCCGAGAGCTGAATAGAATAGATGGGTGAATCACAAACACCAAATCTTGTAGTCTATCTCACAGAGACGTTAAAGAAGTGTAAACAAGTCACTCAGCCTGCGAGATGGAGTGCAACAGAGTGATTCAGAATACTAGAAGACAAACTAATTTGTCTGAATGAGACAAAGCTCAAATTCTAAAAAGGCTGCAATGCATTAATGAAGAATGTTCAAAGTCAACAAAGCCTGCAAGCTCTTTAAATGATAAAGGACACAGGTATAGCTATGTCAGTATTTTACAGAAGCCTTTTCAACGGCTAGGAACTTGTGTCCAATGGATAATATTTGCACAGAGGCTTTATATATCAAAGAGACGATGAACAGCAAGATAAAATGCACGAGAGAAAATCAGAGAGCAGTGCATGTGAAATAGTCGAGAGCTTGTACATTCATGTGGTAGCTGGTGTACAAGCTGAGCTAGTGTCCAGGTGTGAGCTGGTGGACAAGTCGAGAGCTTAAATGCATAATCTATATTCGACTGCACAGTAAGAGAAGAAGATGAAGATATCAGCTTTGTGAAGCACTTCCCAATATGTGAGAAAACAAGAGAGAACGATCTTACACTGTAAACTTCTCACACACATATTCACTCAGATATGAGCCGAGAGATGAATAGAATAGATGAGTGAATCACCAAATCTTTGTAGTATTTCTCACAAAAACTTTAAAGAAGTGTAAACAAGTCACACAACCTGCGAGATTGTGTGCAGCAGAGTGTGCTAGGAGTTCTCGCAGCTTGCGTGCTGTTGGATCGGGTCTGTACAGAATGCTGTAAGATCAAATCTTCTAGTGAATCCTTCCAGCAATGGAAGAAGGGGAGATATAGGAGATTGAGCTTCGAACTTCCAGAAACAAATTTGCATCGTACTGTTGTCTTTACAGTTTTTTTTGCATACATGTTTTAAACCTGTTTTAAGCTTTCAGTTTTCAGAGAGTATTTCAGATGTTTTTCCGCTTGGTTTTATACCAGATATGATATACTTCTCGGTGCTAAAACCTTTCAAGAACCTAATTGTAGCTCGTGTTTTCATAGATCAGATCACGCGCGATCTGGACCAGCACGCAGCGCTGCTCCGTGCTGATCCAGCTTAGGAGCGATCTTATGTTTTTATTTTGCGTGCTATTTTTCAATTTTTTTTTTTAAATGCACGTAATCTGTATTTTCGATCCATGAATTGGTGCCTGAGCTGTGTGAGAGCTCACGGCACCAGCTTTCGTGTCCCTTCAAAAACTCTTATCATCAAAGGGGGAAGGCCAAAGTGGTACATGAACCTTCAACCGAGGATGAAAAATTGATCAATCTTATTAAAAATATCTCATGAAGGTAAAATTACCAAATGACAAGTATTGAAAGGATTGGTCTCGATTATCAAGTCTCAATTATCAACAACAACTTACAGAATTTTTTACAAATCTAAATTAAAAATGAATTCATTAGGGGTTGACCACCTCTTGTTCCAAGGATAACTTCCTTTGAACCACCAAGATCTAGTGTGAGATCCTATGATGAAAACATAGGAGAAACCCAAAATGATTTTCAGGTTGGAGGAGTCTTATCCAGCAGAAGCACTGTCAAGGAGAAGACAAATTCCGTTACACTAAACACCATATGAAAAACTATTCTAGAACTAATACATCCATATAGGGTTATGCTTAACCTTGATGTACTTGATTTCAAGAACAGAGAAGATATTATAGATGATTGGATATCAGTTATGAGGATTGCAACATACACTATAGATCTCAATAAATAAGGACTTGTCAAATATTAGAAATGAGTCTTATGGGAGCGAGATAGAACAAAAAACGGTTACCCCATTTAAAACACAATTTATAGGGATAGATAATTTTAATAGTCAAGGCACAAAGAAGAAAAAGAGATACACCCAAGCTCTACAGTTTTGAATTACACGAAATCCGTTTAATATATGAATATATCATGCTATTTACTAAATACAAATGGAATTAAGGAGTAGAAGAAAATATACCAATGAACTTGTAACGACCAGATCTTTTAGAAGTCCACAATTAGAAAGATATGAGATTGAGAGATTACAATGCTATTATATTCAACTCTTGATTAATCGAGTTTCAGATTTTATCTATGTATTGTTTAGCTTTCTTTATTCAAAAGCTAAATAGCAGATTTTATGATATGGGAATTCAGATTTCATGTCTATGTAACGATCAACCTTTCTTATGTCTTGGGTTGATATTCAGATGTCAGAATATAATAACAACAGATCTCTAGGTAATCTCTGCAAGCAGATTGAATCCTTTGTTTTTAACTAAAATTGTTCGGGTTCCTTATGCATCTTTTTGATTTAAAAACAGAGTACGCTTTTAGAAAACTTTGTCATATTAATTAAACGTGTTTTCCTTCATTAGAAATTTTAAATCATATAAATAGGATGATAAGCTGCTTCACGCATCATTATCTTCAAATCAAATTACTTTAAAGCGGTGCTCTCTCTGAAGAAGCCGAACAAAATCCTTTCAAAGTTTTAAAGGAAACAGGCGGTGCGCAGGAACTTTACTGGATCTTCTGCTGTTGTTGTGTTAAAGATTTCAGGCAAGTAATAAATCATATAAATAGGATGATAAGCTGCTTCACGCATCATTATCTTCAAATCAAATTACTTTAAAGCGGTGCTCTCTCTGAAGAAGCCGAACAAAATCCTTTCAAAGTTTTAAAGGAAACAGGCGGTGCGCAGGAACTTTACTGGATCTTCTGCTGTTGTTGTGTTAAAGATTTCAGGCAAGTAAACTTTGTTTCTTGATCACTCAGTGAAAGCATATATTCAATTCTGTTTGCATGATTATATGAGATTTTAAAGAAAGGAAGATGGCTTCGGCTGTTCTTCAAAACCAGAAAGTTCATGCTCTGTTTTTATGAAGGTTGCGTTTTACTGTATTTTTGATCCAAAGAGATGTTTTAGAAAATGGTTTGGTGATGTTAATCCAGTAGATTTTTGAGTTTTCTTCAGAAATTCCATCGAAGTAGCTTACAAGTAGCTTATTCGATCATTTCCAGAAATTTCTTTAGATATATTTGAATTCTTCAGACAAAGGAAAACCATCGTCATTCACCTGGTTAAGTCTGAAATCTGGTTCTTATACCACGACTGATATTTCTTTGTTGAAAATATTCTAAGTATAGATTTCAGCTATCGCATTGTTTGAGTTCAGTAGTTGCGACCAGCAGTCTCACTATTTCATGTTCAGCTGTTGCATATTTTGTTGTTCATCAGCTGACAGTTCATCAGCTGATAGTTGTTCATCAGTTGATAGTTTGTTCATCAGCTGATAATTTGTTCATCAGCTATTGATATTCAGCAGATGCATTGCTTTCATAAATTCAGCAGATGCATATTCAGCAGTTACGTCGTTTTCGTAAAATCAGCAGATGCACTGTTCATCAGCAGGTGCATCTTTCCTTGTTAAAATCAGTAGTTGCACTTCTTCGTTGAAAATCAGCAGCTGCATGGTTATCGTAAAACCAGCAGGTGCATTTCTTTTGCTAAAACCAGCAGGTGTATTTCTTTGTTAACACCAGCAGGTGAATTTCTTTTGCTAAAACCAGCAGGTATATTTCTTTGTTAACACCAGCAAGTGCATTCTTATTGAACTAATTCAGCAGCTGCATTCCTTTGTTAGAATTCAGCAGTTGCGTTGTCTTACAAAATTCAGCAGAC
>KQ988428.1:26366-63944 GCA_001598015.1 Dorcoceras hygrometricum | reverse complement strand
AGAATACACAGCGACTATTAGATGTGTTTCATGATAGCCGTCATACCCACTATCACATCTAACATACGCTTTAGTGTAATCTAGGTCTTTACTCAACGCAATTGTAAATCATTACACACATAATGAAAGTAAAGAATGCCATATAAAAGAATGCGAATATCATATATAAAGATCGTTTGTACAAGAGTCAATGAAAACCCACACGCCACAAGTTGGCTAGTTGGGCATCTACTCTAACACTTTCAGAATACACAGCGACTATTAGATGTGTTTCATGATAGCCGTCATACCCACTATCACATCTAACATACGCTTTAGTGTAATCTAGGTCTTTACTCAACGCAATTGTAAATCATTACACACATAATGAAAGTAAAGAATGCCATATAAAAGAATGCGAATATCATATATAAAGATCGTTTGTACAAGAGTCAATGAAAACCCACACGCCACAAGTTGGCTAGTTGGGCATCTACTCTAACACTTTCCAGTGTGTGAGATTTTATCTTTGAGAGATTGAGCAAACACTGTAATCTCACACACGGTTTACTCATAAATTTGAGAGTTGAGAGAAACAGAAAAAGGAGTGAATCAAAAATAAAAATGACTTCCTTGTAGTCTTTGGACAGAGACGTTAAAAAAGGCTATGTAGCCTTTCTCACTGAGGCGTAAAACAAGTGATGTTAGACACACATCTTGTGGGCTGGTGTGCATAGGTGCTAGGAGTTCTTGCAGTCGAGTTCGGATCGGGTTGCAGTGGGAGCCGCTGTACAAAGTCTTCTAGTGGATCATTCCCATTGCGGAAGAAGGGGAGATATAGGAGATTCAACTCCGAACTTCCATAAACAAATGACAGCGTATTTCTTTACAGCTTTCTGCATTTAAGATACATGCACGACATATTTCGAAACTGCATATGTTTAAAACTATTAACAAGATTTTGACTTTCACAGTTCAGTTTGAGTTCTTTCCGCATGATTTATCTCATAACTCAATCTGTATCTCGATGTACAAACATTTCAAGAACACTGAGCTATTGCAGCTCAAGATTTAAATAAACCAGATCGCATGTGTTCAGACCAACTCGTAGAGCTGCTGATAGAGTCCATGCACGATCCGGTTCCAGTCTTGCGTGCTGTTTATTTCCAAACATTTTAAAATACACGCAACTTGAGGGTTTGTTGTTTAAAGCTGTGTGAGAGCTTACGTGAGTTGTGTGAGAACTCATGAGACACCCCCTTTCCGATCCTAACATGGTGTAAATAAAATGATCATCCAACAATTCATACAAACAAAAAATGAGAAGTTTCAGAACTCATCCCTACAAAAGAATTAGAAGAAACTCTTGGAAATAAAAAAACTATATTGTCAAGACAGAAGGTCGATCCTACAAATATGGACAAAGAAGCGGACCCTCAAAGTGAGTTCCTATTAATTGAGTTCATCTCAAAGTACTAAACATACACCAATAAGAAAAACTTTTAGGAGAGCCCAGACAAGGGCCAAGAAAAATTTTAAAGGTTGCAACTGCTGGAAATACGGATCACGGAGACATATCTCTCGAACTGTCTAGAGAATGAGAATAAGGGAATCAAACTTTTTGAACCAACTCCAGAGATCAAGGAATTAGTTTATTATCAAAAATTCAAGTATACCAATTTGAGAATATTCCCTCAGATGAGATTATACATGAATAGGAGGAAATCATAAGCCACGGAGGATCTGATGGAAAATCGGAATCAGAATCCGATGGAGAAAAAGTGTTTCGTCACGAAACAACCGAGGATATGTCCAGTTTCTTTAGCCAGATATATCTCATAATTTGTTTCAAAAAATCATGAGTAAAGATTATGGATTACAGAGGTATCAAAGATTCTCTACATGATAGATAGAAAATTCTTAGGAATTTCGTCCAAAGAACTAGAAAACATCACCTAATCTACAAGGTTTCCAGTAGGGAATGACGATCCAATGGAACTAACAGGAAATCGAATGGACATGCAGCTTTCATTTTAAGAAATAAAGGAGGAATTACAAAAGGTAAAAAAGGAAATAGTAGAAACAATGTCCTGGATTCACATTGGATCAGTCCAGATCATGATAAAAAAGCTACTTCAAGTAAGGAATAGCTTCACCCATGGATATCGATACATGCAATAAAAAGATAGGTAATCTATAGGATTCAATACTGAGAACTATCTCAGGAAACCTATATGCAGGAAAGATAGTAGGGATAATTTATCCGAGAATTTCCTGCAACCTATCAGAATTGTTTATCATAAATGAGTTAATTGACATATCCGAAATATTTGGGAAAGTAGCTCAAGATATTTACCCAGAAAGAAATGAGTCCATTAATACAGGAAATAGATATCCAGATTCAAGATAAACCAATTCTACAAAGGATTCAAAGTCTTAACTAGAACCTACAAAATTATCCTTTCATGGGGATATGATTACAAGTTATAGATTGGGAAAACCCCCCTTTATCCAAGAAACTCAGATGATAGTAAGAAGTTTTTCTACATTAGAAAGACTTAAATGCCTTGAGTATTGGAAATATATAAAAGTAGTATTTGATATTGCAAGTCAATGGAATCAACTCCCTTACAATACTATACACAATTTTGAACAACCAATAATAGGAACCTACCAATTATTATGTGATGCCCGAGACTCAAAAGAGGGTGGAGAGTGATCGCCGATGCCAAGAGGTTGCACGGATAATGAGCGGCTCCTGGAAGGCTTCCAGGTGAAGGGGCACATGAATGAACTGATCTCACATTGGAATGAGAGGGATTCCGAGACTGGGAAGTTATGAGACTATGTTGATGTGAGCTTATTAGATTTAATTAGTACCACTCATACCAACAAGATACATTTTTTTTCGGTATCTCATCACTTAAGAACTCCAAAGTTAAGCGTGCTTGACTTGGGGAAATTTTGGGATGGGTGATCCCCTGAGAAGTTTCCCAGGGTGTGTGCAAGTGAGGAAAAACACGCTAGAAAGACCAATGTTGGTTCAGTGGGACAATCGTTAAGTTTGGTGCATTACAGATTAACAAATATTGGAAATCTAGAAGTTATATTAAAGGAATTCCAGGAAAAGAACCAGATCGACTGGTTTCTGGACTAGATTTTTCGAAGGAACATAAGCCTTGGAAAGTGTTTGAAAGTGAAAAATGGAATTCATGGTGGAAGATCATATTTGGAAGATATAATGACAACAAGCCCATTTTCAACATACATTCAAGTAGGGATGTTATATGAACAATATAGGACATAATATCATTGTATATATGATTAAGGTGCAGGAATTTTACAGCACACAGAGTAGTTTTTCCAAATGAATTGGAAGAAGATTCAACTCATTGCTGGAGAGGATTTCACAAAAGAATCTTAATCCTAAGAAAGGGATTAAGGATGAAGAAATCCCAATTGGAGGGTCTGGAAAATGCCTTGGTATAAGGTTAAGACACCATCGATTTATTTTCATGATACATGAGCAGACATCTTGCTAGTAAATAATTTCCTACAAATGTTTAAAATCTATACACAACAAAACAGTACTGTTTAAAACACAGTATGATCATAAAATCATGGTTCAAAGATTGAAAGAAGTATTTTACAAGAACTACCAATTCAATCGCAGCAAACATAGTGATGAAGAAAAACTTTTATACCAAAAATTAAGGATTCCAGAAGTTTCGGAGAAACAATGCTTCATATAAGATCCGAGCAAAATCTCCAACCAGAAAAATTGAATTCATTAAAATATTATTACATTAGAAGAATATAGAAATGAAATCCAAATTGTCACTTGAACTTGTCAAGAGAAGGCTTAAAGTACAATGAAAAGCCTTGTCATGATGGGATATTAATCAACTCAGAGCAAATCTTAAAGTTAAGAAAGACTAAGAGTATGAATTTGTAATATGCAAATCTATCCCAATGAACATAATTGATCAGAATAATAATATGAAAAATATTATCAAGGAAAATTTGGACCTTAGTCTAGTCAAAACATGAGTATCACCATTCAGTAGTCCAGATTTTATTATACGAAACAATGGTGAGATTAAAATAGACAAACCTATGTTAGTCATTAATTATCAGGAAATTAACAACATTCTATAATTTGATGGGTATTATACCCAGTAGAGATCATTTAATCAGTTGCATTCTTAATGCTAAAATGTTCTCTAAAAGTGACTGTAAATCTTGATTTTATCAAACATTTGGAAATATTTTTTAAATTTGGTGAGCAGAAAGTTCCTATTTGAAAAGAAGACAACTCTTGCCACAATAAAAATGTATGAATCGGGAATAAACTACAAAATCATATTGTGGAAAAAGTGCAGAACTTTCAAGAAAAACTAACAGATAAGAAAACAACTTCAAAGTTTTTTAGGAGTTATTTATTTTGCTGGAATGTTTATTATTAATCTCGCAAAATACAGAAAGGTGTTCAGTCTATTATTAAAGAAAGATGCAAGTTTTGTATGGACAGAAGAGCATACTAAAAGTCTGAGTCATTTAAAAGAGATTTGTAGAAATCTTCCAAAAATAACTATTTCCAAAGATGAGGATGACCTGGTGTTATATCTGTTGGATCTGTGTTTAATTAATTTTGATTAACACAAAACCTGCTATTATTTTACTAACTATTTAACTTAAGTGCGTGGGTTGATCTGAAACATACAGACGCAATTTCGGAGGCCAATCGAAGGAATTTGGCCAAAAAGCGGCTTATGTCACGACGTAGTGGTGAGTTTTACTTGTTGGACCGTTTCGGAGGGGATAGCGCCGGTCTCAAGTGAAAATATGAAAGTTCAACAGCGAGCTGGAACAAAGCACTGTAGCAGATCGAACCAAGAGCAGATTGAGGAGTAGTCCAAGTTGGAACAGTAAGGGGACGTCCGAGCTAGTCCAACAGAGGATGTCCAAAGCTGGAACAGCGAGGGGACGCCCGAGCTGATACAGTAGAGGATATCCAAGCTAGAACAGTAAGGGGACGCCCAAGCTGGTCTAGCAGAGGACAACTTAGCTGGTACAGTGAGGGGACGCCCGAGCTGGTCCAGCAAAGGATAACCAGATCGCAGAGGACATCCAAGCTGGTTCTCCAGCTTGGAGCAAGAGCAGGTTCAAATCAGCGTTATAGTGCAGAACAACATAAGAGAGCTGAGTTACGAAGTGCAGAATAGTATATGCTACAACAGAGTGGTTCTGTGAAGAAGACGATGAACAATGTTCAAGCGCATCATAGCAGAACAGAGTAGCGAAGAAATGAAGCGACCAGCTCAGAAACCAGCTGGGTGAGATCAGTTGAGTGACCAGCCCAGATTTCAAGCTGGTTCTCCAGCTTGGAGCAAGAGCAGGTTCAAATCAGCGTTATAGTGCAGAACAACATAAGAGAGCTGAGTTACGAAGTGCAGAATAGTATATGCTACAACAGAGTGGTTCTGTGAAGAAGACGATGAACAATGTTCAAGCGCATCATAGCAGAACAGAGTAGCGAAGAAATGAAGCGACCAGCTCAGAAACCAGCTGGGTGAGATCAGTTGAGTGACCAGCCCAGATTTCAACAACCAGCTCGAAGAACAGAGACCAGCTCAGAACAAAGCAGTTTGAACTCAAATATTTGTGAAGATTGAATTAACGTTGTTTAAACTGATTTGCTGCGTCCTGTTCACATCAGGTACAGATTCACAGAGCTCAATTTCAGCAAAGGCTGCAGCACATTAAATGAACAGAGTTCAGAGTATTAAGCCTGTAGACGCATTAAATGCAAAGGACACTCCGAACTTCCATAAACAAATCAGCGTATCTTCTTTACTGCTTTACTACATTCATACATACACATTGCATATTTGTTTAACGCATTATAAAACTGTTTAACAAGCTTTAGAACCTAAGAGTGCAGTTTGAGTTATTTTCGCATGATTTAAATTCATTACTCAATCTGTATCTCGGTGCACTTTAATTCAATAAGACTGAGCTATTACAGCTCAAGTAATAAATAACCAGATCGCACGGCTTTTCATTGAGCTATTTTCAACGACCAGCTAGAACCAGGCTCTTGCACTGCGCTTGTTTAGCGCCGAGCTGGTTCTACATAAACTCGATCCGGTTTGAGTTGCGTGCTGGTTTTTCAACTCTGATTTTAAATGCACATAACTTACGGGGTTGATGTCAAGGCTGTGTGAGAGCCAACGTGAGTTGTGACAGAGCTCACGAACACCACCCTCGGTAAATCGATCCTAACAATTGGTATCAGAGCAGGTTGTTCTTGAAAGAGCATTTTAAATTGAAAAATTTTAAGGTTTTAAAATGTCTTCAGCTCTGATAGTCTCTCTGTGCTACAAAATCGTTTTAAGAGTTTTCAAAAATTCATTTTATAAAGATAGGGGGAGTAATGTTATTGAATTACAGAGCAGTTTCTCGAAAGAAAACTATAGCAACATCTGTTCCGACGAGCTGACAGATTGCGTGAGATCTGTGGACGCCAAGATCTCTAGGTTTGGCGAGGCTAAAACTTAGGGAAACATGAAAGAGATTCTATAGATTGAATTCTCTATTACTCCTCTGGTCTAAAAATAGATGAGATTTTTCAGTGGCACAAATTCTGTTTTTCAAATCTCATACATGCATTGGTTTTCAACAAACTGTCTCCCTAAAACTATTTTCTTTTTGAAAATAAATCCTCGTGCTGGTTAGGGGGAGCTCTATTTTAAATATTGAGGGGGAGACAAGATTTCGGAACCCTTTTTGATTCCCACAAAAGGGGAAGAAATATTTTGAAATCGATATTTCGTGCATATGTTTATTCAGGTTTTGTGTAAATAAAAAATGGGGAGATTGTTGGATCTGTGTTTACAGATCAGAATCTTAATTTTGATTAACACAAAACCAGCTATTATTTTTACTAATGATTTAACTTAAGTGCGCAGGTTGAGCTGAAACATACAGACGCGATTTTGGAGGCCTAAACGAAGGACTTTGGCCAAAAAGCGGCTTATGTCACGACGTAGTGGTGAGTTTCACTCGTTGGACAGTTTCGGAGGGGGTAGCACCGGTCTCATGCGAAAATATGCAAGTTCAGCAGCGAGCTGGAACAAAGCACTGTAACATTTCGAACCAAGAGCAGATTGAGGAGTAGTCCAAGTTGGAACAGTAAGGGGACGCTCGAGCTAGTCCAACAGAGGATGTCCAAAGATGGAACAACGAGGGGACGCCCGAGATGGTATAGTAGAGGATATCCAAGATAGAACAGTAAGGGGGCGCCCAAGCTGGTCTAGCAGAGGACAACCTAGCTGGTACAGTGCGGGACACCCGAGCTGGTCCAGCAAAGGATAACCAGATCGCAGAGGACATCCAAGCTGGTTCTACAGCTTGGAGCAAGAACAGGTTCAAATCAGCGTTATAGTGCAGAACAACATAAGAAAGAGCCGAGTTACAAAGTGCAGAGTAGTACATGCTACAGCAGAGTGGTTCCGTGAAGAAGACGATGAGCAATGTTCAAGCGCAGCATAGCAGAACAGTGTAGCGAAGAAATGAAGCGACCAGCACAGAGACCAGCTGGGTGAGATCAGTTGAGTTACCAACCCAGAGTTCAGCAACCAGCTCGGAGAACAGAGACCAGCTCAGAGCAAAGCGGTTTGAACTCAAATATTTGTGAATATTGAATTAACGTTTTTCAAACTGATTTGCTACGTCCTGTTCACATCAGGTACAGATTCACAGAGCACAATTTCAGCAAAGGCTGCAGCACATTAAATGAAGAGAGTTCAGAGTCATAAAGCCTACAGACGCATTAAATGCAAAGGACACAAGGTACAACTATGTCAGAGCTTTTCAGAAGACTTTCCAATGGGAAGAAACTTGTGTCCAACGGCTACAATATGCACATAGACTATATATATAAAGCAGAGCATGATCAGTAGAATCAGAGCGAGCAAAAACAGAAAAACGCTAAGAGCGTGAAGTGCAAAAGAGGCACAAAAAAGAGGGGAAGACAACGAGTTATCAGCTTGAAGAAGCACTTCCCAGTGTGTGAGAAAACAAAAGAAAGAGTGAGCTTACACTGTAATTCTCACACACAGATTCACTCACAGTTTTCGAGAGATGAGCTAGTTAGAGTAGCTGAGTGAATCATAAACACAAACCATTGTGTTGTCCTCTGCACTGAGACGTTAAAGAAGTGTGTGTAGTCTTTCGCACTGAGACATTAAATAAGTGTAGCCTTTTTCACTGAGGCGTTAAAGAAGCGTTGTTAGTCACACAGCTTGCGGGCTTAGTGTGCAGTGGTAGATGCTAAGAGTTCTTGCGGCTGCGGGTCGTTGGAGTGGGTTGTAGCGTAGGGACGCTGCAATCAAAGTCTTCTAATGATATCCTTCCCGATTGCGGAAGAAGGGGAGACGTAGGAGAGTTTGCTCCGAACTTCCATAAACAACTCAGCGTATATTCTTTACTGCTTTACTGCATTCATACATACACATTGCATATTTGCTTAACGCATCATAAAATTGTCACTGAGGCGTTAAAGAAGCGTTGTTAGTCACACAGCTTGCGGGCTTAGTGTGCAGTGGTAGATGCTAAGAGTTCTTGCGGCTGCGGGTCGTTGGAGTGGGTTGTAGCGTAGGGACGCTGCAATCAAAGTCTTCTAATGATATCCTTCCCGATTGCGGAAGAAGGGGAGACGTAGGAGAGTTTGCTCCGAACTTCCATAAACAACTCAGCGTATATTCTTTACTGCTTTACTGCATTCATACATACACATTGCATATTTGCTTAACGCATCATAAAATTGTTTAACAAGCTTTCGAATCTAAGAGTGCAATTTGAGTTATTTCCGCATGATTTAAATTCATTACTCAATCTCTATCTCGGTGCACTTTAATTCAAGAACACTGAGCTATTACAACTCAAGAAATAAATAACCAGATCGCACGGCTTTTCATTGAGCTGGTTTCAACGACCAGCTAGAACCAGACTCTTGCACTGTGCTTGTTTAGCACTGAGCTGGTTCTACATAAACGTGATCTTGTTTGAGTTGCGTGCTGGTTTTTCAACTCTGATTTTAAATGCACGTAAATTACGGGATTGATGTCAAGGCTGTGTGAGAGCCACCGTAAGTTGTGGCAGAGCTCACGAACACCACCCCCGATAAATTGATCCTAACAATATCTGATGCCAGTGACCATTGGTGGACGGAGTTTCTTATGGGCACACATCGGATGGAGAACACCATATCGATATCATGTTCTTCATTACAGAAGTCATACAATGTCATATCAATAAAAATGAATTTACAGTAAAAATAGTTTTTGAAAAATGACCTTTATTTTTGCTTACAAAAAAATTACTACGAAAATTGATTTGTACTCAATTTAAAGCTTGCTTAAGAATACAGCAAGCTTTATATCAAAATTATATTTTTAATATTTTTATTATTAAATCTCATGACAATATTATTCCAGATTTTCTAACAAAATATGGACTGTGCTGATGTCGATGGCATCATGAAAATGTAGAGGAATTTGAGAGAACACCTTGCAATGCTTCAAACCGAGTTCATCAAGCTGGCCTTAAATGCAGAAGTTACGGGTAAGATCACATTCTTTGATTGGACTACAGGGTGTTTACAGGCTTACAATCAGCTCTGATTTGTATTATAAAGGCATTCCTCCAGGCTACATGGAAGCCGTTGGTTTCTAAAATGGAGCACGTTAGAGTACAAAACTCTATATTTGGAGCAGAGGATTCAAGTACCCCTAGAAAAAGTACTAAGTCGGGATCATCTGGTGATGAGTTTGCCAATTCTACAATTGAGACATTGGATCCTTGTCCCAAGTCTTCAAGTCAACCATTTGTCTTGGGAATTGAAGAGGAAGAGATCAACCTTAGACCTCAAACTGACAACGGTAAAACAAATGTTGATACTAATGAGCTTGCAATTTCTCCTTCTCAGGTTTGTCAACGGAAGTGAGAGAAATTAAAATTCAGGACAGGAATTAATCCAGCAACATGTCGGTTGACATGATAGGAAAAAATATCGAATGATTTGGATGAGGCCTAATTCTAATCAAAAGATGTCAAGTTATGGTATGATTTTGGGGCTCTTGCCTCAGTTTATATCACTTATTCCGGATTTCTTGGAAATATCACTTCTACCAAAGTGAATCCAAGAATCAGTATATGATACCTGGAATATAATGAATATTTTTCTATGGAGACATTTTTAGAGTTGTATTTTTTTCAGTGAAACTCCAAAACCAACAGAGAAAGGTTCATATGAAACCTCTCATGTCGTCGAGTTAAGGAGATCGGATACTAATGTTCAGAAATATATTAAGGATCCTCCGATAGATGAAATTTCTTTAGTCTCTGCATTAGGTGATGATGACATTTCGACTAGATGAGCATGAAGACTATGTGTCTGTCTCATGGAGATAGACAAAGTGAAATTTCCATTCAAGTTATATTAGAACTCGTAGAACAATCTTTTAAACATTATGATAGGAAAAAATATATTTAACACCCCAGATTTAACAATTGTCCCCACTATATCAATACTGGTCTTTCCAGCGTGTTTTGTCCTCACTCGCATGCACCCTGGTAAACTTTCAGGAGGTCATCCATCCCATAATTTTCCCAAGTCAATCACGCTTAACTTTGGAGTTGTTAAGTGATGAGCTCCTGAAAAGAAGATGCACCTTGTTGGTATGAGTAGTACCAATTAAATTTGATAAGCCTACCAACTAACCTCAACTACATCTATAACTTCCAAGTCTTGGAATCCTCTCATTCTGGTGTGGAATTGGTTCATTCATGTGCCCCTTCACCTAGAAGCCTGGTAGGAGCCGCTCATTGTCTCTACAACCTCTTGACACCGATAATCACTCCCCGTCCTCTTTTGAGCCCCAGGCGTCGTATGTTTGGATCGAATAAGGGGATGTCTCATGAGTTCTCACATAACTCACGTGAGTTCTCACACAACTCCAGCACCCAAACCTTGTTCTAAAATCATAAACAGACAGATTATGTGCATTTAAAGTTATTTGTAAAACAGTTAGCACGTAACTGGGAAACCAGATCAACGCGGAGCTGGACCAGTGGCTCTGTGAGCTGGTCCAGATCACAAGCGATCTGGTCTATGCAAATCTTGAGCTGCAATAGCTCAGTGTTCTTGAAATGTTTATGCACCGAGAAGTAGATCAAGCAAGATATGAAATCTTGCGGAAACAACTTGAACTATTCTCTAAAAGTTGAAAGCTTGTTACAAGTTTTAAACAGAGTTATGAAATATTCAATGCGTGAATGTTAAATGCATAAAGCTGTAAAGAGATACGCTGCAGTTTGTTTATGGAATTTCGGAGCTGCATCTCCTACATCTCCCCTTCTTCCGCACGGGAAGGATCCACTAGAAGACTTTGATTACAACAGCCTCTGTTGCAACCCGATCTGACATCCCGCAAGTTACAAGAACTCCTAGCCATCTATGCGCACCAGCCCGCAAGCTGTGTGTCTAACAACACTTCTTTTACGTCTCAGTGAGAAAGACTACAAGACTTTTTTGAGCTGCATCTCCTACATCTCCCCTTCTTCCGCACGGGAAGGATCCACTAGAAGACTTTGATTACAACAGCCTCTGTTGCAACCCGATCTGACATCCCGCAAGTTACAAGAACTCCTAGCCATCTATGCGCACCAGCCCGCAAGCTGTGTGTCTAACAACACTTCTTTTACGTCTCAGTGAGAAAGACTACAAGACTTTTTTAACGTCTCTGTTCAAAGACTACAAGGAGAGTGTTTAGTTTGATTCACTCATTTTCTTTCGCTCGACTCTCGTATATACGAGTAAATCGTGTGTGAGATTTACAGTGTACGCTCAACTCTCGAATATAAAATCTCACAGTGTAACGCCCAGAAATCCTAATTACGTGAAAATGAGTGCATGACTAGGGGGAAAATTATTTTATAAATTATATGCTATTTCATGATGGTTTTAATGTTGCATGATATGCATGTTATGTTTTTAGCCCATTTGAGTCCCGGACGCGTGGACGAGACTAGGGACGACCGAGATGAAAATTTATTTAAATTTTTAAGCCCTCATATTTTAAGAGCTAAAATTTTATTATTTGTAAGCAGTATTTACGAAAAATAAGCTTTTATGATTATTATTTGAGGGGAACCCCTTTTTTCGTCTATACAGGCTGTTTTAATGTACTTCCCTATATTTTAAAATTGAGAAGGATATATATTATGAAAATTAAGATTTTAAAGCCTATGTTTAGATTTGTATTCAACATTTTAAATTAGTGGGGGGTTAGGATTGGAAAACCCCATTATTTTTCCTAATTAAAATATATGAAGGGGTCATTTTTGATATCACTCATTTTCACAACCCTAATTTTCTTGTACCCTAGCCTCCACCTCCCTCCTCCTCACTCTCACGCCACTCCCCTCTCCCTCAAGCTCGGTTCTTCAAGTTTTTGGTGTAATTCAAGGTGGTTTGTCCCGATCTTGTATCCACCGCTTCGGTAACTCGCAGTTCTTCCATATTCTCCAATCAAGGCATGTTCTATATCTCTTTTTCTCATCATTTAACCCATAATATTCTGTTTTTAATCAATGATTGCATGAATTGTATGTGATTTGAATTGATATATGTTTATTGTTTGATATCCATGCATATATCATGATTTTCAACACGTATTTGATCCATCTCTTGATGTGATTCGGTCATGGACGGTTCTTGAGGCTTGGGTTCGGTCCAAGGGTGGTACCAGTAGTTAGAACATCATGTTAGGGTCATGTGGGTCGGAACGGGGAGGGATTTGGCCAAGGAATGAATTAGTTATGAATATTATGATCAGCACATGTCCTGGCTTGTCGTCTGTGCGCGACAGTAGAGTTGTTGGGGTTGGGTAAGTCACTATATGCGGTCTGTGTGGTCAAGATTGATTTCAAGGGATATCTCATTGAGTTAGGGTCACGTAGGTCCAAACAGGGAGCGTTTTGGTCGTGGAACGAATTAGTTATGAATTTTATGGCTAGCACGTGTTCTGGTTGCAGTCTGCGCGCGGGCAATGGGTTTGCGGGCGTCGGGTTGGTCATGTCCTGAATCGTTTTTGAGTCTTGTTTATTCTAATGGCTAGTGAGGTGAGTTAGGATGATGTGGGTTGAAATAGAGAATGATTTGGTTAAGAAATAGAATTTTAATGATTTTTACCGTTTTGTTGCTCGAAGTGAGCCTCGTCGGGTCATATTTGTGAAAATTGAGATTTCGAGTCTTAGGGGCTGCCAAAGTTCGTGGATGACTTTATTTAATGTTTTAAGCATATTTTAATATATTTTACAGCTTTTCTAGAATTTATTGATTTATGAGATTTTTGACAATTTTTATGACAAATTAATGCCTAGAATTGATTTTTAGCATGTGTGATTTTAAACTGTCATGGCTGGACCTAGGGGTGGAATCGGGTAGGGTCCCGTCCCGTAATCCCCTTCCCCGATTCCCATCCCGATAAACTTTGGGAATCAATTTTTTATCCGGATCCCGTACCCGAAAATGTCGGGACCCGAACATTCGGGATCCCGTATTTTCGGGATCCCGTAGGGTCGAGTCCCGACATCCCGAATAAGTACAATTTTTAAAACCACAAATTTTCTCCGTGAAAATTTCAAATCTGCTCAAGCATTGCACTTGCTCAACTTATAGTATCATAACAGATATTATGAATCTTTACTCATAAAGTTTGTTTCATACAAAAGTTTTGAGCATCGCAATAGTAAATCAAAATGTCGACCAAATTACAAAATATAGGTTGGGGTACTGCATCATTTTTATCTAATTGGGGGGACGTCCCATCACTCTTCAACTTTGCATGTGCAATTTTGTCCCCAATAAGCAAAATGACCCAAAACAAAACCTGTTTATTAAAAGAAAGATCCACAGTTGTCCAAAAATGATATGCATTAGATACGAAGGAGACGACTACACGAGAATTTTACCAACAGGAACTTCATAAAATAATTGAGGCGCATGCCAAAAAAGAGTTAAATCAAGAAACACAGAATTGAAAAAAAAAATGCGTGTTAATCAGTAGAACCATACCTCATGTACACAGTGGTATGCAATCTAACACCACTCTCCAACAATAGCAGAACCTTCTCACTCTCCCCTGACTCTGTCGCTCCACTGCTTCTCATCAACTTAAACACATATGTCTAACAAACATATCGCAAATATTACCAAACATAAAACATAAAGTTAAAAAACTGAAAAGGACAACAAGTTTCTTTAACAATAACTAAAGGATAGTGAAAAAACCAAATTGTGTATTGTTCCAAAGGACAAATCCCCACTTTCTATATAATTCCATCTAACAGAAGAGATGAAAAAGACACAATCACTTCTTATGTAATTCTAATTAACATGAGCGGAAAAAATCATTTTTCAAAGACTCCCGATAAAATTTTTTTTTCTATTTTTTTTATTAACATATATATTTTTATATTAAAAAATTATTTTTTTATTATTTTAATATATTTTCGGGTCGGGTCGGGAATCCCGTCGGGAGAGCAAAAGACTCCCGATCCCATTCCCGACACTTATCGGGTCGGGAATTTTCCCGAAAATTCGGGTCGGGATTTTTTCGGGTCGGGATTATTCGGGTCGGGAGTGGGTCGGGATTCGGGTTGGGTCGGGATTTTCGGGATTTTTTCCACCCCTAGCTGGACCGGGTCGATTAGTCGAGGGTTGAGTCAAAATATTTTATGTTTGGTCCGACTTATTTTATTTCTGGTCCGGATATTTTTATTTTAAAGTTTTAGTTTCAATTTTAAGAATTTTAGGTCAAATGTTTTAAGTCAAAATTTTAAGTCAAACTTTTTAATGATTTTATGGACCTAATATTTTGTTTTAAGTTTTAAAGTCAAATTTTGGTCAATGTGACTTTTATTGTAGTCAAAATTTTAATGTGTGATTCTAAACTGAAGGACTGAGTATTTTATAAATTTTTAAAGTTTAATTTTAAAGTTTAATGAGTCAAGTCATGTTTAGGGTTAAGTTTCATTTTCAAGTTAAGTCTAGGCTTTTGGGCTTAGAGTTAGTGGGCCAGGCACCTGAACCAGTCCTTGACCGAAGGAGAAAATATAGAAGCCCGTGAATATATATTTAATTGTATATGTAGTATTTTATGTATATGAATATAATAATGTTTTAAATGAAAGAATTAAATATATATTACGGGCTAAATCTTTTAAATTACATGTTTTATGAAATGCACGCATCATGAAAGCTTTATGAAATTGTTAAGGCATGAAAGAAAGAAAAATATTTTCGAGGGATTGAAGTGATGTGTGGCAAGTTTACGATGGAAGCTAGTAGGGATACCGGGCTTGAGAATCCCCTGTTTTAATGTATTACGAGCTTATGGATCCATGTGATCACGGCATGATAAAGTGACAGCATAGAGGTGTGAGGGAACCCGAGGTAAGGTCGGGTGAATCGCATCGCTGCATACGTTGGTTCTTTAGATTGATCAATCGCTTATGTTATGACTCACACTTCATGGGTACGACTCGCACGCCCTTTTACGTTATGTTATGCTATGTCATGCCTTATTATGTAAGCTATACGATGACGATATGTTACGAATGATTTATGAATCATGTTTTACGATCATTCATGCACACATGCTTTGAAGTTATTATATTATACGTATGTGCTTGCATGTGATTTTATTATATGTACCTTGCTATTATTCAGATAGAGCATGCTGGGCATTTAGGCTCACTAGGTTTAAATGGTGCAAGTGATGATCCTGTTGACTTTTTGCCGTCCGGCGGTGAGGATCTCTGAGCGCCCGCTGCAGCTTTGCCCCGTGACCACTCCGATGTCTTTACTTACTTTTTGAACATGTTCAGATATTTTTTTCAGTCTTGTTCAGTTTTTCGCACCTTTATTTACTCTGGTTTTAAGGAAAAAAGGATGACGTGGTTTTGGAATATTTATTTTATTTATGTTTTAAAGTAATGTTGAGAAAAATATTTTAAAGGGGGACGAGCCATACTTTTTAAGGTTGTTTATTCCGCAATTTAGTTTTAGAAAAAAATTTTTCTAGAGTTTGGTTCGTTTCACACACACTGGGAAGGTGTTCTCTAAGCTGGTTGCTCGCTATCTTCCCATGGCTCGTGATGTCGACTTGATAATTCATTGTTGCTTTAGGTCAGTGTACCAGCTCACACCTGGACACTGAACCAGCTTGTACACCAGCTGCCATATAAGTGTGCAAACTTTGCGACTAGCACTGCTGTGTGTTGTGCATTCCTCTGATTTGCATTCTGCACTTGCACACACACTCTCTCCACTTCGCATCTCTCATCTCTGCTTCTGCTCTGCTCTTGATATATAAAGCTTCTTTGCATATTTGTCCGTTGGACACAAATTTGTAGTCGTTGAAAAGTCTTTGACAAGTTTGTACTTTGCGTCCTTTGTCATTTAATGCTTCTGCAGGCTTTATGACTTTTTCGCATGTGAGCACTGTTCTGATAGGACAACACATCGATTTGAACACTGATAAGCAGTCTTCGTATAGTTTTGTGTTCAAATCTCTTTGCTTGTCTTTTAGTCCAATTCTTCTCTTGATCTCAGATGGTATCTGTTTTGCTCGCTAAACTGGTTTGACCTTAACCAACTTGGTTCTTATACGCCAGATTATCTCTGTTCTGGTTTGCAGTGAGCTGGTCGATACTTCATCTGTACCGCTCTTGTACAGTTCTTTCCTGCTCTTGAACATTGCTGGGCTCTGAGCTTGTTTCCCAGCTGGTTTCTTTTTTCACTACAACAATCTTCCTCCATCTGCGGAGTTCACGTTCACAAACTCCTGCCTCCGTATTTCTTCTTCTTCATCATCTTCCACATCATTCAAAATAAATCCATCGGAGCTGGTTTATCCTGAGCTGGTTTGTCCTTAACCAGCTCGGCTCTATTCTTCTCGTCAAGAGCTCCTTTCTTCTTGATTATGTGTACTTGCTTGATCTTGATCCATTCAGACACCTCTTCCAAACCATAAGCAAGTACACGGAGCTTCTTTTGGTTGATTGAGCCAGTTATTCGTAGGTACTTGAAACCTTATCCTCGAAGAACTACAATCCATCACCAGTGATTATATCCCTTCTTCTTGGGATATTCTAATCAGTTCTGATTCAGCTTTCACTGGATTAACATCCTTATGATGAACTGATTATTGTTGCGCTCTGTGATCTGATCTGCACTTGATCACCGCGTTTGTACTCTGCTCTGGTTTTAAAATTCCACTTGATCTGCACTTGAACAGTTCTGCACTTCACTGAATCTTCACCGCACTTGATCACTGAACTGCTTTTGCACCAAGCTGGTGGACCAGCTTGGTGTCCCCTGCAACCTGCAAATTTCTCTGCTGTACTAGCTCGGGCGTCTTCTCACTGTTCCAGTATGGATATCTTCAACTAGACCAGCTTAGGCGTCCCCTCACTGTTCCAGTTTGGATATCTCATTGTATTCTTCAGACTAGCCATTGCATATCGCACGTAAATCGTTAGTAGAATAATTACAGATTTTGTGTGAATCAAAATTTAGATTCTGATCTGTAAAAAACAGATCCAACATCATATGTCCACCAGCTTCCGCTTGGTTCGTCCCCGAACCACACCGTACTAAGAGATTTCGGCTCTGATACCAAGTACGACACCTCAGATTTAACGACTGTCCCCACTGTATTAACACTGATCTTTCCAGCGTGTTTTGTCCTCACTCGCACGTACCCTGGGAAACTTCACAGGACGTCACCCATACCATAATTTTCCCAAGTCAAGCACGCTTAAGTTTGGAGTTTTTAAGTGATGAGTTTACGAAAAGAAGATGCAACTTGTTGGTATGAGTAGTACCAATTAAATCTGATAAGCCTACCAACTACCCTCAACTACATCTATAACTTTCGGTCTCGGAATCCCTCTCATTCCGGTGTGAAATCGTTCATTCATGTGCCCCTTCACCTAGAAGTCTGTCAAGAGCCGCTTATTGTCCGTGTAACCTCTAGGCACCGACGATCACTCCACATCCTCTTTTGAGCCCCGGGCGTCACAATATAGGATTCGCAGAAGAAATATTTGAAAATAAAAAAAATCTTATGTAGAATAACAAGCTTCCAGGGAGTAAAGAGAGTCGCAATAATTCTGTAACATGCCCACATTGGAAGATGGATAGGAAAGATCTGTGCAAAATGCTCGAATACAAAAGAACCGGAATTTGGGAAGAATTTTCATCCTAAATATAACCGGAAGCATCTTGCATAAAATAAGTCTAAGTGGTGAGAGACCAGATAAGTAACGTGTTTCCGAGGATCCCAAGAAAACAAAAGGATTTCCCGACAAAAATAAATACATGTGATCAACTACTACAGGACCATCACTCACTCAGTGGAAGAGAAGACCACCTAAAGAATAATTAAAGGAGCAGTTGTCAAGCAGTACAAGATTCTTTGTTTAAGGTTGAAATACGAGGTTGGAATCCGTCCAAGACCTCTATAAAAAGAGAGATAGAAGGAAGTCGAAGACATCATTCATTCTCTTCAATTTTCTTAAAAATTTTCTCAATTTTAATATATTTAATTTATGCATGTTTTATTTTTAGCTACCATAAGTAGCTAAGAGGTTTTCTCCTCCTCCGATCGGAGATTATTAACGTAATAACATTTTCATTCCAGTGAGTCTAAGCAATTGTTCTTCTCAGACTAACCTCTCGTACCCCACAAGTGTTTATCAATTGATTCAATTCAATTTTTGTTTTTAGATATATCTAATCTGATAATCCGGAAACTGTTTTGCTTCAATTTGGTTTATATTTCGGTTCCGTTATTTGATTTTAGTCAATTATTTATACAATCACGAATATAAAGTTTAGATGAATTAAACTTAAATAATATACAGTTTAGATTAATCAAACAAATAATATACAACTAACTATTATACTTAATTCACAAAGTATCATTTTATAAAATGTAATATCTACATAAAATTATTTGTCTTATTAACTTTGGTTTTTGGTAAGTCCGATATTTACATATAAATAATCAGATATTGTACCATACAAACTTAAGTTTTATTTGTATCCAATTTTTTTTTAAAAAAAGCTTGGATCTTCAGTTTAATTCGATTTCCTATTTTTTAAGTCATGATTTCTGATTCCATCAGATTACAACAGATTTGAACAAGGCCCAATTAAAATTTTGGCGTTTTATGTTCGAAATGCAGCGCAGATAAAGTAGGCAGACAATTAGAATCTCACGACTCGATGGACGGATTCTGTTTTGATATTCAAACCAATGAAGCCATTAGTCAGTCTCCACCGTTCCTCTGGAAAGCCTATTTTTATAATTCCTCATCATGGTTCCTTTTACTTTATTTTTTTATTTGTGAAAAGATTCAGAAGCAAAGCCAGAATCTGCCACAAAATTGCTCTAACATGAAAACAGAAAGAAAAGTGTTATTAGATTAATTAAAAGTAATACAAAGAAACGAGAGGATGAGAGAAAAGAGAAAACAACAAGAGTTTTAGGGAATGAAAATCACATTACTATCACCCCAAACACTTCTAGAAAAACATAAAGAGGAACGTATAAATGAAAAGACACGGTAATTTATTCAATCAAACCAATCATGTATTCTAATTATCAATCACATATCATGATATTCCTCCTTAGATTATTGATGAAAAATCCAATAAGATTTTATCAGTATAATCAATGTAAAAAGTCTAAACAAAGAAAAAGGAGTACAACAAAATAATTCTCTACTTTCAAGCGCCAAAAATCCTTTATTGTTATCTCTATCTTATACACCAAAGTTTTTTTAATGTTGCTCTCGAACAATGCTTCTGCAAATAAACCACAACTGTTTTAGTAAACATGCGGGTTCCGGGTAGGACACCTCGAGATAGAAATATTAAATTGAAGAATAGAAATGGACACCGAAAAACAACACAATTCTACTAAGAATTGTTATCAGTAACCGACAGACACGCAATAACCTTATTTCTGGAACATGTTTGATAGAACAAACTTGCATTTCTCATGGAGATCACGAGTATAGAAAACTTTGGCAACATATGTGATCGCCTGTAATATATTCTCATTTAGTTGTGCAATTCAATTAGCAATATGATCTTACATGTTTTCATGAGAACACACTTCATTCCTCGAAATCTTATGGTCAGAGTTTTGACAATAGACCTGGGGTGGATGTCATATCAAATAACCATATAAATAAGCAGTGACCATATCCATGAGTCGCTTGTCCACCTTTCATGCTATAGCCAAATTAAGGAGGAAAGTAGTGGCGTTCATGATAAAGATACATCATAGTTGATATCAAGTCCCTGAGAGAAATCTCATGCTACAAGTCTGGCTTCCAATGTTACATCCCATGATATTAGGTTTTTGAACTATGAGTTCACACACTTGGATTTATCAAGACAATTAGTCTTCTAAATTTGACGAATTTCTTATTATATAATCTTTTTTAAGGGTTATTGGCTTTAATAGTTGAAACCAATTAAAATATAACAATTATGATGAGAAGGAAAAAAAAAAGTTATTCAGGTAGAACAATAATAATAGCGAAATAATATATCTAACTACTAATAATAATTAGTTGGCATAAGTTTTACGGTATTGGCTGTATTCAATATGACACACTATTGTCAAAATCAATAGTCTAATAGTTGATTCTTAGAGACACTAGAAGTAAAATGTTTAGGTTTAGTAGAGACATGATATGCAATTTAAAATGTTTAGGTTTAGGACAAATAAATCTAGCATATTAGACGTAGAAGAGAGCATATTACTTACAAGTGGGATCTTGAAAGTATACGAGATCCTTCTTCACAAAAAGATGGAGGATTTGAGGGAAAGGTTTTACATAAAACACAAGCAAGATAATTGTAAAAAGTATCTCTGTAACTCAAAGGAATGTTTTTTCAAAACAACACTAGGCTCACTATGCTACATGGATCTGAATGTTGGACTCTGAACCTCGTGCACCAGCAGAAATTATAGTCACATCCATAAGGATGTTAAGGTGGATGTTCGAGCATACGAGGACGAACATGAACGAAACGAGGAGAGGTGAGGTGCACCTGTTGAGAAATGTGCGTTTAAGAAGGTAGTGAAACATGACTAGGCAACAAATAAATGCCTTAATTAGGTCATGTAAGACCATGACAGATATGCACATCAATGGAGGAACCAAGGAAGACTTAGTTAAACATGATGAAATTCATTTCAACACAGATGTGGATATGGTAGGGATGTAGTAGAATGCCATAATGCTGACCAATGAGTGGCATAGATGATGTTGTCATTGTTGAGTTAATCTATAAACCACTAATTATGCTCGTCGAAGTTTTATGACTGCGACATGTTTATGGTCTCAATAGATCACTTGTATTGGGCCATTTATCAATAGTTGGTCCATGTACAATTTAATGACAAGTGAGACTACAAATATCAATATACAATCCTTAACTTTGAAATTTTCGGCAAAGAAAACATCAAGAGAGAAAGACTGGGATTCACATAGCAATGGCAAGAAGAGTTAACAGATTAAAATCACATACATAGATTTCTTGCATGGCTAATCACATCGTCAAACAGTTGGGGAGAAAATCATTGCAATGCCTTCCATATTTACCCTGTACGGGGTAACAAGAAGAATAAAAACACAGGCTGCAAAGATTTTGAGAATGGTATACAAAGGAGTATCTATCCGGGAAGGCAATAACAAGATTCGATATTTCGGCATATTACTTCTGCTTGGCAGTGCCCTTTTTCTTCAGTAGGCTTCCAAACTTGCTAACCAAACCTTTCTTCTTCTTTGTAATCTGCTGCTTTGATGGCGAGCTCTCACCACTGTCGAGATTCTCTGTCGAGTACAACCCATTCATCTGCTCATCGCCATCACCGCTCTCAGTTCTTGACTCCAGCTCGTCGTCGAAAGATTCCAGGTCGGCCTCTTCTTCTGGAGGCAAGTCTTTTGCATCAATCTTGCAGCTTTCCCACATCATGTGATCAACTTCAGCAGGCTCATTGTTTGCCTTTTCTTCGATGTTGGCCTCTTTGAATTTCCCATTCGGGATGTCAAATTCGTTCTCTCTTTGAACAGGCTCATTGTTCCTAACGTCTGTAACTTCATCTTGCTTCTCCTTCACTTGCTGCACATTTTGCTGAGATTTGATCTCCACCTTAGGCTTCATGTTTCCTGAGCCATTAAGTTCAGAAGACTCCACAACTTGTGGAAGTATGTCGTAATCTTTTTCAGTATCAGTCATCTTACCTTGTTCCTCTACTTGCTTCTTCACCAAAGCTTCTTCAAGCAACTTGGATAATTCCTCCGCCTTCTTCAGAGAAGCAGCTTCTCTATCCTGCAGTTCCTCGTTCTTGTGAAGAACATTCTGCAATTCATTTTCCCGGTCTATCAAACTCATTTTCAATCCCATGTTCTCAGCTTCTGTTTTGCTTAGGACTTCCTTCAAAGTAATCAATTCTGATTCAGCTTCCTTCAAAGATTTTTTCCATCGATTCTCATCGTCCTTCACAGCACAAGCTTCTCCTTCAGCAATTTTTAACAAATTAAGCAGCCTGCTTATTTCACTTTTCAAAGAACAGCACTCTTCTTCAGATTGCTTCACACTGTTTATCAAAATAAGCTCCTTTTGCTCCCACTCAGCCGTCAAATTCTGGAGATCATGCTTTGACTGTTTGATTGCATTTTCATGACCATGAATTTCTTTTTTGGCATCACTAATCCTACTTTCATACCTCTGATTTGTTTCTTTCAGAGCCAAATTCAGATCTTGAATTTGGATTTCATAGTTTTCATTCTCAGCTTGTATACTAAATAGCTTTTCTTTCGCAGCTCTTGCTTCTGAAGACACTTCATGTAAGGCGGCCGTTAAACTTTCCAAGGCGTTCTTGCTTTTCTCTTCTTCATTTCTAGAGTTTTCCAACACATTTATTAGATCGTTTTTCTCTTCCAACACAGTTTGTATTCTGGAAGCCGCGAGCTGCTCATTGTTTAAGGCCTGAATTTTGTCTTCTTTCACTGACTCAAGCTCAGAGATAAGCGATTCGACCCTTTTCACCATTTCAGAAGTCTCTTCTTTTGCTAGTTCAATGAGGTGTCTCGATTCCTCTAGGTCCTCCTTCTGCTGTACAATCGCGATTTCTAGCAAGCTCACCTTCTCCTTTAGCGATGCGATCTCAGACTCTGCATTGTGCAGTGAGTTATTACTTCCTTCCAGCTGTTTAATGACTGATTCCAGGGATTCTGATGCAGATCTCTCCAGCATCTTTGCTTCATCAGCTTGAGTAACTAATTCCCGACCTCTCATGCAACTCCTGTACTAAGCTACGTGCATAACTTTCAGCCATTTTCGCAGCTTCCAGATCAACATTGAGTTGCTCTAAGTTGGCTTCTTTTTCTGCCAACTCCACCTCAAAATGTTTCGCCTTCTCAAGTTCTTGTCTCAGAGAGTCCATCTCTGATTTCAACTCAGACACATAACTGTTTCTCTCATTAGCATCCTCTTCGGCTCTAGCAGCATGCGAATTTCTCAAATGGACTATCTCGGCAGATAGAGCTTCAACTTTGTCAGCATGCAACTCTGCTAATTTTGTAGCCTCTTCGGCATGGCCAAGCGCCAAATTCTTCGCATCTCCCGTTTTAGCAAGTTCTTCTTTCACCTTATGGAGTTCTTCAGTGACGGATTGAAGGGCAGTAGCCTCCATGGCATGCAGGTTTCTAACTTCTTCGAGCTCTCTCCAGAATTCTTCTTCCTTTCTCTGTGCCGCTTCAATTCCTGCTTGCTCCATCTCTATCGTTCGAAACTTTTCAATCTCGGAATTTTCCTCAGCCAGCTTTTGAGCCGCCAAAGCCTCACTGAGCTTCGCATTTGCTTCCTCGGCCAATCTCCTAGCATCTTTCAACTCATCAAGAACTTTTACCTTTTCACTCTCAACAATCAACAACTGCTCTTTAGTCCTCTGCAGATCTTCTTTAGCTAAGTCATACTCCACTTGAATTTCTGATGGTTTCGAAACACGAATCCCCTTATTCTGAGAAGTAGCACAAGAAAAGAACATCAACAAATTATAGCTCGCTATCCAGATATTAAGCCTAACTTTGTCTATCCAAAACAATGCAATTTTCACCCATAAGTCCACCCAAATGTACATAGTCCCTAAGCTTAACAGTAAAAAACGCAAGAAAACTCACATCAGGAGTGGTACTAAGCTTCGGAGACCGCCGAGTCAGTGTAGTCTTTGATGCAACAGACGCCGGTAGCCGATCAAGCGAGAGCCGCCGAGTAGCCGAGTCAGCGGTCGGCTTAGCAACTCCGGCGCTCGATTTGATGAGACGGGAGGCTACAGGGGTTGCTTTAGCATTGGGAGTTTCAGATAAAGCAGATCTATCAGAGCGGAAACAACAATTCTTCAGGTTCCAAGATCAAGATGCCATATCATTACAAGAAGCATACAATGCAAGCATTTTCAAGAAAATCTAAACCGATCTTTCCAGTGGACAACTGAGATCCAGAGAACAGAGCAAGCAATCAAGCACAACAAGTTCAGGAAACCAACATCTGAGCAAAAACCAAACTCCAATCGGAAAACCCACATCAGAAAGAACACTTACTTGGATTTGGTGGACATGGCGGAAGGCAGGTGGGTTGCAGCAAAGATCTGTGATTTGCAGAAAGAGGGATGGGTTCTTTTTTGCGCTAAAATGGTGGCATCGTCTGTGTAAGAGACTACTCACTATAGCCAAGAAGCCAACTCCCAATTTTGTTGTTATATATATGCAAAGGCAAACCAACGGCTGAGCTCTATATTGAATTGAGTAGACAGTACGAGTGATGTAGGAAAGAATTCAAACAAGAAAACGCCATTTTACAGCAAGAAACGATCCCGGTGTACATATGGAATTTTCTATGTAAATTCCAAAAATTGGTATTTTTATATTTGCACATACATATATATACACTTTTTTATATAAAATCTAGTAGAAAAGAAAACACGTACGTCCAATTGTTTGTTGTTTGATTTTCACTTGGTTCAATTCAATTCATTTTCATTCTATTTAAAATTGGTTCTGCTTTCTTCTTTGATCAATTTTATTATTATGCTTTTACCGTATATGATTTCAATAATATTTTTAGTCCTTCTCCTTGATTATTCTATCTATTGAGTCATCATGCATATGGTTTTCCACTTTCTATTTAGCCTAAAATTTCCGTGGTTATTTTGCAGTTACCCATTTCAATCAAATCATTTTCTCTATAAGTGATTTAATTGACCATCGAATACATATGAGTTTCCTGATAATTTAGACTCCCTTCACCTCATTCGTATAAATTTACGCGTTTTAACACAAACTAAGAAAGTTTTTAGAAAAGCATGTTTTAGAACTGAATTTGTAAACATTCTACCCTCAATAATGATGATTGTATTTAATTAATACTAAATGTAAAAAACGAACTATATTACTAAATGTAAAAGTCGAAGTATACATAACTCTAAACATAGAGTATCCTTAAATTTATTGTTTATCAGACAACTCGTGTGCGTTTTATCTAAACTATTGAATTTATAACTTATATCTAGTTTTATGCTTCTTGTTTTAAAAAACACTAAGATAGTCTCACAAGACTATATCCGTGAGGTGCATTTATTAGGTTCATTTTTTAAGTGAAAATTTAAACTTTATATATAAGAAATTTTTTTTACCAAGATTCACAGATTGATCTCACGAAAATAAACTTTAGACAGTCGCGTAGTAGCTTTTTATGTAAAACTCAAATGGTTACTAAGTTCAAATAATGCAATAACATTTTAATACAAAAACAAGGGCTGAAAAGGTCCA
This sequence comes from Dorcoceras hygrometricum, assembly GCA_001598015.1. Taxonomy (NCBI): domain Eukaryota; kingdom Viridiplantae; phylum Streptophyta; class Magnoliopsida; order Lamiales; family Gesneriaceae; genus Dorcoceras; species Dorcoceras hygrometricum. The sequence goes on along the minus strand of KQ988428.1, from coordinate 37,976 downwards.
CGCTAACAGTGACACAAATGGGATGATTAAACGTGGGTAAAACCTTAGTTCTATATATTTTCTCATTACAATTTTTGTCCTTTATAATCAAAAGTTTAATTTGAAGTTGAATTTCGTTTTTTCCGGATCCGGATCCACACGGTTTTGTAACTTGAAATATCAGATCAAATTGAAAACCAAAATTGAGTTGTTACGTTAGATTATCTGAAACGAAATTCCTGAGAAATTAATGAGAAAAAACGAAATTTGAAATCTGGAGCTATCACTCCAGATTTAATGGCAACCTTACTTCCTGAATTTGAATTTCATTTTTTCCTAAAGGACAAAAATTGTAATCAGATAGTAAATAAGAAAAAAATTTGTCTCTGGAAGTTCGAACATAAAGTTTTTATATCTCTCCTTCTTCCTTTGTCAAAAGGATTTAGAGTTTAATTAGTACAATCCCGTTGTAGAAACCCACTTCAATGCAACTAACATGTTTTGAGCTAAAACTTCTCAAAACTCAACTGGACAGAAATACTGTTCTATCAGTGTACAACTTCTTTAAAAAAGAAATAAGTGTTCGAAAATGATTCTAAAAGATCTGATATGAATCAGTGAAAATGATATGATGTTCTCGAAAAATGACGATAGATCGATTTCTTTCACAAACCTTTTCACTTTTACTTGATAGTTCACTTGTTCTCTCATATGTGTTTCTTATATGTGATGTTGACTTTTCGGCTTTATATAAGCTTGTCCCAATGTTAATATGAGTACTCATATTAGTTTTGAGCAATTATAGCTTTCCCGACGATGATCATCCATACGGTAGTATGCATTAAAGCCTCTGTGCCTCTTAAGCTTATGAAAGAAAAATTCGATATGTTTCAATTCTTCGATCTTTGTCCGTTGCCGTTAATGGTATCCTTGCAGTTAACGACTTTGATATCTGAGTAATTTCATGAGTCAACATCTGGAAAGTTCATAATATGCTGAAAGTATGTATAATAAACTGATTTGTTCCACTTCTCTCAACTAATCCGCTCTCGATATGAGCTATTCAAACTGATATGTTTATCTTATCTGAACTGCTCTTGAGCTATCCAAACTTATATTCTTTCTAATCTGAACTACTCTTGGGCTGGTCACTCAAACTGATCCAAACGGCTTAAGTGCTACTCAAATTATTCAACCGATATGCTAGCCTAGTTCTATCCGTCCAATATCTAATCCGCTCAATAATGTATATTTTGAAACTTCTCAACTGGGCATATCTTTCTAATTGATTTTCTGATATGACTTCCTTAAATTCTAATATATTTTTATTATAACAAAAACGTATAAAATTATTCTCAACAATTTTTTCCATTTCTTGTGATGACAAAACTTGGAAGTATTTAATGATTTAAAGAATTCAATCCTTCATTGCTAAAGCTTTGAACGAATACAACTGATATCTTTACTGATTTGTATCCCTATAGTATCATCATACACTGTAACTGTACAACTGTTCTGTTCTATCTATTTCTTCATTGGCACCAATTTAGGTATTAACTGTGCATCATTTCCCCATTTTTGGAATCACTACCTTTCAAAGCATACACAACTTTAACCAACTCCATGCCAAGATTTGAGATCTGATCCACTACTTTAATTCATCATTCTGAAAAGTAAGGTTGCCATTAAATCTGATAGCTCCTTAACACTATTGACACAGCTACGGATCCGGATCACGCCCCCGACAGGCAGCGGAAGATTTAAAAATTTTGTTTCCATAGTGAATCGGTCATGGCAATCGAAGACGCTCATACGTCATAAATAAAATGCTAAAAATTCATAGGGCGTTTAGAATATTTACCATTTGCGACTTGGTGCCCGGCTCGACTATTCAGCACAGGGAGATAGCCCTTCAACGGTTGTATAGCTTCAATCGTCTAACCCGGTCCATGACCGGGATCCCAATTCCTTTCCTAGTTTGCAGTAGAAAACTAGCAAAAGTTTCACGAACGGAATCTCCTCGCCAAGATGGCCGGAACAGGGTTAGACGGTGGATGACGGCGACGACGTCAGTGTTGGCTTCGGCGATGACGACGACGGCGGGAGGAGGGGCGAGAGTGGAGGGGAGGGGAGGGGAGAGGAGAATTGTAATGCTTAGAAATCCGTAAATCTACAATGTCAAATCTTAATATTTGAAGGGTTAAATTGCTAATTTCAGTACCTTTATTCAAATTCAATTTAGTGATTCAGATTTCGTCTGAGCTAAATTTCAGAGTAGACCAAGAACCGGTTCGCAGGAGTGGTCGGCCGAGTTCTAACAAGCGCGGTTCGAGTTTTTAAAAGTTTTTAATTTTTGTTTTAAAAAGAATAAAAATAAAAATATTTAAAACAAAATGATTTCGGTTGGTGTAGAGGATAAGATAATGATTTCAGTTGTCGTCAACGCATGCCCTGCATACAGTTTTTAAAAATACTACACAGTTTTCATTATTGGAGCTCCTTTAAGGCCGTGGAGTGCTCCTCTAAACCAGAAACCAAACAAAGATTTTATTTAAAGTTTTCTTAAGCTTTAAAGGTTTTCAAATGATGTTAGAATATGTACGCTTTCAGTGGTTTCGAAAATGGTTTTAAAGTTCCCAAATGTTTTACAGTGGAGTTTCTATGACTGTTGGAGCTGTCGTCTCTTTTGAAAATGTCTGGGTTGTACGTATGTAGTTTCAGAGAATAAGTTGTGATGAATGGTTAGGGATTAGGTTCTGAGTTGACAGGCGGAGCTGGTCTAGTTAGGGTGCTCTTCTGGTATCTGATAAGCTTAGCTAATTAGTTCGAACTTCTCCAAGATATTTTCAGTACTCGTGCTGGATAGCTAAGGATGAGGTTCCGAGCTGATAGGCAAGCTGGTCTAACTGGAACGCTGCTCTGATCTGATAATCTTAGCTAATCGGTTCGAACTTCTCCAAGATGTTTTCACGGAATAGCTAAGGACGTGGTTCTGAGCAGATTGGCAAAGCGGGTCTAGTTAGAAATATGTTCTAACCTGATAAGCTTAGCTAGTCTATTGAACCTGCTCCCAAGCTGATTCCATTGTTCAGCCCGCTCCCAAGCTGATTCCATTGTTCAGCCCACTTCCGTGCTGATTCCATTGTTCAGCCCACTCCCAAGCTGATTCCTTTGTTCAGCCCGCTTCCAAGCTGGTTCCTTTGTTCAGCCTGCTCACGATCTAGTTTTTCCCTCCGAGCTGCTCTATGCTTGCAACCTGGTCTTTTTACCCTAAGCTGAGTTGACCTTGTTTGACTTTCATATTTTAGCCCGATTATTCTATGTTCCGTGGACTTTCAGTTGACCAAACAGTCGTGATCTATTTCCTTCTCCGAGCTGTTTTATGCTTGTAAGCTGTATTCTTCACCCAGAGCTGTTTTACACTCGTAAGCTGTTTTATTCTACCCAGAGCTTTTATGCTCATAAGCTGTTTTCTTCTACCCAGGTTGTTTTACGCTCGTAAGGTGTTTTCATCACCCAGAACTTTTTTATGCTCGTAAGTTGTTTTGCTCACTCAGAGCTGTATTTGCGTCGTGAGCCTTTTTCTATCCTGAACTGATTTTCTATTCTGAACCAGTACGCTCACGTGCTGCTTCAATCCGAGCTGCTCCAGCTTAGACCGTTCTGGACTGGTACAACAATTTTAATTTAATTATTCGTTTCTTTTAGCTTCAATTCGAAAGTAACTCCAATCTGTTTGCAGTTATATCCTTTTCGAGATAGTTCATCAGCTCAGAGCTCTGCTGTTTGCCATTCGATTTTACAGCCCGAGCTGATACCAGTTTCAATGCGAGGTGATCCCAGAAATCCTAGAGCTGTGTTATGTCATACACTCAGCGGTCTTTTCAAATAAAAATGCAGTTTTGTAGCAATGAACCGCTTGCGTGCAGTCTATTATTTCAAATATTTTAATGGTATATGGCAAGGTTACAAGGAGAGATGCATAAGTTTTCCCTACCATATTTTATAAAGTTTCAAGGAAGTAGATTTCACAAGTTAAATGATTTATGGCAAAGATATCAGACGGTCAGTACATAGAGGTTGAGGACGCTGGTTGACGGATCGGTGTGCCCCTCCATAGGAAGGATAAGGATCCTAGTTGACGAACTAAATGCCCCCTTCAACAGTTAAGTTGGAATTTATTCCCCAGTTCATGAATTCAGATGATAGCTTGATCAAGCGAACTGACCTATGGAGGTGTTTCTGCGCTGTAACGAAAGAAAAATAAGAACAAGGTTGTTTACAGCCTTGATCAACGATTATGTTAAAGTCTATTTATTTAATACCAGTAACTGTTTTTAAATGTTTTTAAGTATGTTTAAGCATGTTCAGTTATGCTATCTCAGTTTACAGTTCTTTCAACTTTAAGTTTACGGTAAAAGCTATTTTCCGTGCATGCCTTTGCTACCACCAGATTTACCTGCTGAGCCCCTACACTCACTAGCTTTCATTGTTGCAGGTGAGGTTTTTCCTTGAGAGCTAGCAATGCGAGCTGGAGCAGATCGGGGAGGTGTGTTTATCGAAAGACCAACGTTTCCAATCTGCTACAGGCCGCATCCTTTTGTGAAAAATTTCTATCAGATTGTTCTGTTTTTCAAGTGTTCTAAACTGTTTCCACCTATTTGTATCAAAAGATTTTTATGTTAGTGTTTGTACTCTAACCTTATTCCCTCTAAGCCGATACAACCCACGAGCTGCTTTGTGTTGAGTGTTTACACTATTTCAATTATTGTTCTCCCAACCCGTGTGTGATCAGCTCACTAATTGTCACCAGTTCTCGCTTTGCAATCCTTAATCTATTTAGCCACGCGTGAGATGTATTGTTCTTTTATTGCACAACCATCCTTGTTCGTTGTTCTCTTTTCAATTCCGAAAAATTTTTTTTAAAAAAAAAGTTGTGCGTAATTCCGTGAGCTTTTTCCAGTGTGTTTTGAAAGAAATGGTGGACTAAGGCGTCACTAGAAATTTCAACACAACTTGGTACAAATGAATAGCTCCCTCTAAGTCTCTATTTATAGATATTACATGGGCTTAAACCAGGTTAATGGGTCTAGGCCATGCCAAAACCCCTCGCACATTGGTTTCATGTCCATCATAGTGGTGTCATCATAATCCCGATCGACAATTAGATCGGATCGATCTGCACAGTTTCTAAAACCTTACATTATGGTGTGAAAATTATTTTTCAGTCCACCTAATACAAAAATAGAAGTTAGACCCCTATTACTAAAAAGTAAAGTCATACTTCTCAGCCAATTTTTGAAGTCATTCTCTCAACCTTCTTCCTACTATACTCAACATCATTTTCGCACAAGAATTGAGAAATCAGTACTTGTATGATCCTCAATGGTTCAGGGATGCAGTTAGCCACGTGCTCACAACTTCTTGTACTTCGACAACACATTTTCAGCTTACCCATCTGATGGTCCCGTGCGGAAATAGGCTGATTTTTTTGTGAACAATGAACAATGCGCAACAGTAAATAAATGCGTAAGTAAGAGATTGAGTCGAGAGTTTGTTTCTGGAAGTTCGGATATCAATATCCTACGTCTCCCCTTCTTCCTCCTCGGAAGGTAGCACTACAAGACTTTGATGAGAGTAGCCTTTCTACAATCACCCGATCCCGTAACCCGCAGCTACGAGAACTCCTAGCACTTTACAATACTTCACGCAGACTTCGCTGCTGGTTTTTACAATGCTTTGAACGTTTTACGAACTTCTTTGAATAGACAGTTCGGTACAGACTCTATCAAATATATCAATGAGAACACGAATCTAGAGACTGTAAATATCTTCTGGTATCAACAATGAACAACCAGAAGATTGACTCGAATGTTTTTCTAATGAAGATCAAAACGATAAGTTCTTCGAGTCTTGAGCTTTTTGAATATCAACGAAGTGAAAGCTCTGTATATATTTTGGCAGCGTTACAGCAATAGATAATAAGCGAAGTATTTTCTTCAACGCCGCTGCTGATATTTAAAAGCTTCGACTGCAACGGTCATATTAATTCTCCAAAGGAAAATGAATCCCGTTTGAATTACTGCCAAAATCGTATACCGTAAATCCTGCTCCACTGCAAGGTCAAATGCTCATCCACAGAGCCAATTTGTCTTCTTTCCATTTCTGTGTAAGCATGGAAAAACGGCCTCTGTACATTGTACTATTCACCCAAAATAGTACCTAACTTGTTTCCTTCATTCCAGGCAGCTGTACGATCGTACAAATCTTTTCCTTATGAGCAAACGATCGTATTTGAAATACTTTGAGCTTGCGCCTGAAATTACTTTGAAAATCAACACTTACATCCATCGTCGTTGTCAAGAACTTCTACTGGAAAAATGCTTGGAAGAATTCTCCTGCTGATATGCATATGCGTTTTTCCATCTGCTGATTCCTTTAGCAATAAAACGATGTCGTGTCAACTTAATCAAGTGACGCCTTTTTGCTATCTTTGAAATACATCTGCTGGTTAACACCAAGTAGTGCATCTGCTGGTTTGTCTAAGGAACGCTTCTGCTGAATCAATCAAAACGCTGTCGTTCCAACTTAACCAAACGCTGTCGTATCGCAATCTCCAACAAATAGACTTAACCAACTGCTGATCTCTTCAAGAAAGCTTCTGCTGATTACTTCATCTGCTGAAACGAAACAGTGCACTCCAACGACGTCGTTCTAACTTATCAAAACGCTGTCGTTTACCAATCCTTAGCAAAACACGCTGAATGCTCAAAACGGTATCTGCTGATCGCTCTTGATGAATCTATCTGCTGAACTACTCAAACCGTTCAACTGCTGATCGCATACCATCTGCTGAATCACCACTGTAGATAGATAAGACGATCTCCTGAAGAGTGCGACAACTGATTGTCCAATTGCAACTTGTCTTATTTTTATTATCACCAAAACTTATAAATATTGTCCTAACAATTTCCCCCTTTTTGGTGATGACAAAACTTCAGCAGCCGAGACAAAAGATATGCAAAAATAAATTGCACACTATCTGCTGGAAAACAAATTTTATTGACCAACAAAAATTGTACATAGGATGTGTACAAAGAATATCAGCAGAAAAAGATAATCTAATCTTTTCTCCTTCTTTTCAATGACCTTGCTTCCCTTCTTCGTCTTTCTCTGTCTTGCTCTGCTGCATCTTGACTCAAAGCTCTGTTGGAATCAGCATCGAGTACTGTTTGAACAATGCGTCGCTGAGCCATTTGAACTCTTTGCTCAAAATTTGGAGTCACAGCACTGCCTTCTTTTTGAGTATTCGCAGGTTTTTGAAGTCCTCGGCTGCCACTTTCCCCCTTTTTGTCAGCACTGCCCCTATGAATATAATCAACAAGCTCACTTAGCTGGGCATGAATAACATTATGATTCTCCTGTGATGAACTTTGAAATTCAAGAAGCTGGTGGAAAAGGGCTTCCTTGGTGGCCTCAGCATCCTTTTGAATAGCATTTAAGCGAGAGGCCATGATGTCCACTTTCGCATTAACAGCTTCCACTACTTGTCGAACATCCGCTAGTCCTTGAAAAAACTGAAGCATTCTGAGTGAGGACATTTTTGCGAAATTCATTGAAGCGAATAGTGTGGACATCATCGAGAATGCGGACTTCTTGTCGTGCTCCCTGAGATAAATTTCTGAATATATCTGCTTGATCCCTCTAGGGGAGTCACACACGCTCTGCTCGATTTTATGCATCCTGGATGAAACTCTGTACACTGCGCAAAACTGTTCTATCCAACGCTATAGATGAAATAAACTCTGAAATATCTGCTGTAGATAAACTGCTAAACAAACTGTACTGAAAGTGAATTGTGCAAAACTGAGACAAACGAAGAGAAAATACTGTCGGCTGGCGAGAGGCAAAACAAGAATCGGTCTCAACGATCTCTAAAGCTCTACAGAAGTTGATGGAGCCAACTGGTAATAATCTTCGAGAAGCACAAAAATCAGTTACCTCCAAACAAACATCCGCCCATCTCTTCTTCATCAGCCTAAAAAACACACTCATTGAAGGTAGAGTGTCATCAAATTGCCGCTGACGAGGAACTTCAGGAGAAATCACCTTCCGGGGAATTTTAACCCACCTATCAGCACAATGCTCCACTGTCCACGTTCCATCAACCAAAATCATTGTCCTAATCCAGCACAACGATCGAGTATTTGAGTTGGTTCTGGCAATTACAGCGCCTCGATCGCGTGGGCTCCCTTCAAAAATTTTAGAGCAGCAGGGCTTAGTCCAAGTAAGACCATGATTGCGTGCCTCCTTCGCCAATTCCTCTAAGAAATAAAGATAGAGGTCGGAGAGCAGCTCTATTACTTGAATATCAACAGCTGAAGATCCTTGGCCAGGAGCGAAATTTGCCCTCCACGCCTCCAAAAATTTCCACACCAAAACTGTTCTATACTTAAGAAGAATATAAAATTTCCGCTGAATAGCAACTTGAGGAGACTCAGTTTCTCCCCAGTGCAAAACTTGCTCTTCCTTTCTATACATCTCCTCAAAATTGATCGTAGCCAGTTTCTTCAGGCTGAAAGAATGAAAGAATGTAGCGACCTCATCAATTACCTGTGCCCGCAAACTCACAAGCAAGTCGATATCTGCACAAATCAAAGAATAATGCTCCTCAGCAGGATTGCCCTTAACAGGGTCTTTCTCCACCAAAACTTCTTTCCCCTTATCGCCAGTAGGAATGCGAGGAAGACTTTGTAGAAACCAGGTCCACTGAGAAACGCCTGGAATCTTTATTGATTTGCCCATCGTAATCTTAGTAACTTCCATGCAGGAGGAGGGCAGAGGAATATCAACTGGAATTGTCAAAAGAATATCATCCAGCGACATTTTCTCATCAGCACTGAGCGTAACTTCAGCAGAGATCGGGGCTACAGATTCCTCGACCTGCTGAACTCCAACAGCAGGGGCAACATCAACAGTTGCTATGTCTTCATCAGTGTCACTTGCAGTGACCACTGGACGCTCAGCTTCCCACTGCTTTACGAGATCATCGTAAGGAAGATCAAACCAAAGCTTCTCTTCAGTAACTGCTGGTTGAGCTATATCAGCAGGTGCATCAGCTGCTCGAGTTTCATCAAGCACCTGCTGAATAATCACATCCACATCATCAGCAGAAGGCTCTGCTACCTGCTGAATAGGTATAGCCTCTTCTGCGACCTCGACCAACTCCAGGGAAGAGATAGAGGAAATAGATTTCTTCTTGGAAGTCCTCATTTTCTTGGGTACTGCTGCTTCAACATCAGCAGCGGGTCTCTTCTTTGAGACAGCCTTTTTCTTTGCTGCCCCTGTGACCTCTTCAGCCCCATCTCGATCATTGATGGAAACAAAACGAAGCACAGTCTTCTTAGTGAGGACCTTGGAGGCAGGGAACTCTGAGGACTCACCCAACTCCAAAGAAGGAAAAGTCGCCAACAACAGACTAATTTGAATTGCAAACCCTTTGGCTTGCTTGGACCCCGAGGTCACCATCTTCTTCAAAATACTGAACAGAACCTTAGCCTAGTTCATCTTAATCCTGCAAACAACCGCCGTTATCAAGGAAAACTTCTCAACCGTAATAGCATTGAAGGATCCGGCCTTAACAGAAATTGCTTTAGCCATAATATCACAGAGAAGGCGAAAGGGCATCTTCATTTGGTTCTTACTTCCTGATAAACTGATTGGCTCACCAGATAACGAAACTATGCTCCTCGCATAAAAAATCGCATCCTTTGGCATCTCAGACAGATCCCCCAATCCATCAACAGGCAGTTCAAAAGTCTCAGCAAATAACTTCTCAGAAATCTCGACGAAAACCCCATCGACAGAGCTAACCACCAAACCATCTCTCACACGCCCATTGGCGAAGAACTCCACCAGAGCTTCCTCATACACTACCGGAGAACAGCCCAAAAATCCCTGCAATCCAGAAGAAACCAGGGCCTGAAACATCGAAACCATCCCAGGTTCATCCATAGCCAGAACGGATTCGAAGTCGACATGAATAGCGTTGCTGTAGAAGGAAGCGGCCATTGCTAACGATAGAAGATTGGAAATGACGCTTGTAAACACTTTTCAAGGGAAAAATATGCGCAAGAGAGATACGAGAGAAAACAATTTTGCAAGGTAAGTGAGAATGAACAGTCAGATGGTAAATAAGTAAAGAATGCAAAGAGTTTTTGGAGAGAGAAAATGTCGATGTGACTGTTTGCATGGGAAGACACGTGTCAACCATCCGTTAGCGCGTACTGTTTTGAAAAATATTTGAAAATTTTCAAAAAGTTTTGATCGTACGGTGAAAATCATTTTCCAAAATTTTAAAAAAATAACGCACAAAAATAGATAACTTCGCGCCAAAGGTATATAGTCACATCTGCTGATACAGTAAGTGTAAAAACACTACTGCTGATTCGATATTGCGCTGAGGGTGGCAAGTGCTGATAACTTATAAGCATCAGCAGTATACACGCAACTGCTGATTATGTCCAGCAGCAACATGCTCTGCTGACGTCACGCTTATTAAATCACCACCTGGTTCTCCCTACGACTAATATACTCCAAACGCAGGAAATGCTTATTTCAGCAGGTAGGCTAGTCGTTCCCCCTGAACAACAAACCTGCTGCTGATTTAAGCAATGGCTTATCAACCTGCAAAAGCGTTAGTACACAACGAATTAAGGCAACTCAAGAAGACCTAAAGAGTTTCTAAAATAAGAAAACTTAGCGTCCGGCAGAGGCTTTGTGAAAATATCAGCTACTTGCTGCTCAGTTGACACATACTCCAGCCGAACGTCCTTCTTTAGCACGTGGTCTCTTATGAAGTGATGCCTTATATCGATGTGCTTGGTTCGTGAATGCAGCACAGGGTTCTGAGTGATTGCAATTGCACTTGTGTTGTCACAGAGAATAGGCGCTTCAGAAGCATCAATGCCATAATCCTTCAATTGATGTTGAATCCATAGGATTTTTGCGTAACAACTGCCAGCAGCAAGATACTCCGCTTCAGCAGTTGATGTGGCAATTGATGTTTGCTTCTTACTGAACCAAGAGATCAGTCGATCCCCTAGAAATTGACATGTACCACTTGTGCTTTTGCGATCAATCCTGCAACCTGCGTAATCTGCATCACTATACCCAATTAATTCAAATCCTGAGTCTTTGGGATACCAAAGACCCACGTTGGAAGTACCCTTTAAATACTTGAGGATTCGCTTAACAGCAATATAATGTGATTGCTTTGGCTCTGCTTGAAATCTAGCACACATACAGACAGCAAACATGATGTCTGGTCTGCTAGCAGTTAAGTAAAGCAAAGATCCTATAATACCACGATACAAAGATACCTCAATGGAAGTTCCAGCTTCATCTTTGTCCATCTTGATCGTGGAGCTCATGGGAGTAGCTGCTGCTGAACTATTTTCCATTCCGAATTTCTTCAGCAGTTCTTTAGTGTATTTCGCCTGGTTGATGAATATTCCATTCTCCAACTGGCGCACTTGTAAGCCTAGAAAGAATGTCAGCTCCCCCATCATGCTCATTTCAAATTTGTCCTGCATCAACTTAGAAAATTTCTTGCACAGTTTGGGGTTAGAT
>KQ988428.1:3932-23734 GCA_001598015.1 Dorcoceras hygrometricum | reverse complement strand
TAAGTGTTCCCAGAACGCTTACCCACCAACACAGTTAGACCAGTTGAATCCTGAACTGTGCACGTGTGTTGTTGAAAATTAACAAGAAAACCTTTGTCACAAAGTTGATTGATACTAATCAAATTGTAACGCAAGTTATCAACAACAAGTACATCAGATATTGAAATGTTACCGTGGATAAGCTTACCCTTACCCACAGTGTTACCATATGCGTTATCTCCGAAGACAATTTTTGCTCCTTTGTGTGGAATTACATCTTTCAGCAGCTTCGGATTTCCAGTCATATGTCTTGCGCATCCACTGTCTAGATACCATATTTTTGATGTCTCTGCTGGTTTGTACCTGCTGACCTGCACGCAAGAAACTCACTTTTGGTACCAAATTTTGGGTCCTGATTGGATTACCCCTTTCGGGACCCAGATTTGAACAATCCTTACGGTTTTTCCACTTCTAGGATCCACGAAAGTGTGTGCAAAATCTCATGCTGTTCTTTTGAGTTTTGGTTTCATATGATGATCATATTGATCTCTCCTCTGCTGAAACTTTTTCCAACCCGATTTAACCTTCTTCGAGTTATGCCACGACTGGTTAGGAACAAATGGTTTGTGACTAGCTTTCGCTTTGTCTTTATCCAATCTGTTCTTTAGCCAGTTAGGCTTAAACCACTCAGGTTTTGAAAAACCGATACCAGCTTTTCCATTTTTGTTCAGCTTTGGGGAGTTCTGATTATCATACTTTACCGACTCAAGACAGTTATATATCATGTCAGCTTTGACAAAGCTCATTTTGTTGAACTTGTCATAGGCTGATCGTGATTGAGTACTTGACTCTCCTTCACAGAACTCACTATCGTTGAATCCAATACCAGTCTTATCACTGGCTTGCTTTTGGTTTTCACAAAGCTTTTGGAGAGTAAGATTAGCCTTGTTCCAGGAGCTCATTTCTACAGTCGATTTAGCAACTTCAGCCTTGAGCTCGCTGATCTCATTTCTCAACAACTCATTCTCAGCTTGTAGCTTATTCAACTCAGTTTTTAGAATGTCAGCATCCTCTAGTTCATCAGAACTTGATTCAGCTGAACTACTCTTTAAACTCATGTTTTCAGCCTTAGCTTCCTCGAATGAATGAGAAAGCTTTCGGTACTCTTTTACCATGTCATTAAGTGCTATGACAAGGTCATCTTGTGTAAATTCAACATTCGAAAAATCAAATACCTCATCTTCATCTGTTTGGTCAGCCATGAAGCAGTGAACCTCCTCTTGTTCACTATCGCTTGAAGATGAGCTGCTGCTGGTTGAATCTGAGTCGCTATCAGCCCAACTTTTGGTGATTTCTTCAGCCACCAACACTTTGCGATCATGCTTGCGACTGAATATTTTGTTGCTGTTTGTCTTCATATTTCTGTCGCTTGATCTTTCTTTGAACTTGTCCTTGGACTTGTCCTTGGACTTCTCAACATTTCTTTCATTATCTTCGTCATCGCGTTTGTATCGCTCTTCTTTCCTGTAGCGATCATCAGCTCTTCTATCTTCTCGCTTGTATCTATCGTCTTTCTTTGGTCTGTTGCAATCAGCAGCAAAATGACCTGGACGATCACAATTATAGCATTTCAAATCAGAAGATACTTTATCAGATTTGTTATAATTATTGAAAGAAGTAGAAGGATTGAAAGATCTTCTCAGGTATTTACCAAACTTCTTAACGAAGAGGGACATGACGTCATCAGAGAGTTGATCTGCTGATTTGCTCGTGCTTGGAGAGCATGGTTCAGCAGTAGCGGCAGCAAGAGCTTTCGTTGGCTGGGATGTTGAAGGCGCTTCTGATCTGGTTTCAAGCTCAAACTCGTAGGCCTTTAGATTTGCAAATAAATCATGGAGCTCCATCTTGTTGAGATCCTTGGACTCCCTCATGGCCATCGTCTTTACGTCCCACTCTCTGGGTAGAGCTCTCATCACTTTTAGCACCAACTCTCGGTTGATATACTCTTTGCCCAAGCTGTTCAACTCGATGATAATAGCACTGAAGCGCTCGTCGAATTCAGTCATTGTTTCGCCGTCTTTCATCTTTATTGCTTCATATTTTTGCTGAGCCACTGTCAGCTTGTTCTCTTTCGTTTCATCGCTGCCTTCGCATATTTGGACAAGCTTTTCCCAGATCTATTTCGCTGTAGCGCAGGTCTTGATTTTGCTGAACATATTTTTGTCTTTGTCCAGCGTTTTGTAAAGAATGTCCCTGGCCACGTTGTCCAAGTTAGCTTTCTTCTTGTCATCATTTGTGTACTCATGTCTAGCTTTTTCAAGGAACTGAGCCTCGCCATTTGATACAGAGAATGCAAGATTTGGCTTCATAATCTTTAAAGGCCCGTCAGTGATAACATTCCACATCTCATCATCCATCGCAGCAAGATGCGCCTGCATGCGAATCTTCCAGTCGTCATATTCGTCTATGGAAAACAAAGGAATCTTATGTTGTGAGGTAGACATATTAATATGATGAAAAACGCAAAGATAATTGTTCAATAACTGAGATTTCCCGCTCTGATACCACTTGATGGTCCCGGAAATAGGATCACTAAGCAAATAAGAGTTCAGAAGGGGAGGGTTGAATGAACTCCTTCGATTTTCTATTTCAAAGTTCTTTTAAAATGTTTGGATCTCAGTTTTATGCAAACTTCTCAGCCAACAAAATATGTGCGGAAATAGGTCGATTGGTTTGTGAACAATAAACAATGCGCAACACAAAATAAATGCGTAAGTAAGAGATTGAGTCGAGAGTTTGTTTCTGGAAGTTCGGATATTAATATCCTACGTCTCCCCTTCTTCCTCCTCGGAAGGTAGCACTACAAGACTTTGATGAGAGTAGCCTTTCTACAATCACCCGATCCCGTAACCCGCAGCTACGAGAACTCCTAGCGCTTTACAATACTTCACGCAGACTTCGCTGCTGGTTTTTACAATGCTTTGAACGTTTTACGAACTTCTTTGAATAGACAGTTCGGTACAGACTCTATCAAATATATCAATGAGAACACGAATCTAGAGACTGTAAATATCTTCTGGTATCAACAATGAACAACCAAAAAATTGACTCGAATGTTTTTCTAATGAAGATCAAAACGATAAGTTCTTCGAGTCTTGAGCTTTTTGAATATCAACGAAGTGAAAGCTCTGTATATATTTTGGCAGCGTTACAGCAATAGATAATAAGCGAAGTATTTTCTTCAACGCCGCTGCTGATATTTATAAGCTTCGACTGCAACGGTCATATTAATTCTCCAAAGGAAAATGAATCCCGTTTGAATTACTGCCAAAATCGTACACCGTAAATCCTGCTCCACTGCAAGGTCAAATGCTCATCCACAGAGCCAATTTGTCTTCTTTCCATTTCTGTGTAAGCATGGAAAAACGGCCTCTAAAATAGTACCTAACTTGTTTCCTTCATTCCAGGCAGCTGTACGATCGTACAAATCTTTTTCTTATGAGCAAACGATCGTATTTGAAATACTTTGAGCTTGCGCCTGAAATTACTTTGAAAATCAGCACTTACATCCATCGTCTTTGTCAAGAACTTCGACTGGAAAAACGCTTGGAAGAATTCTCCTGCTGATATGCATATGCGTTTTTCCATCTGCTGATTCCTTTAGCAATAAAACGATGTCGTGTCAACTTAATCAAGTGACGCCGTTTTGCTATCTTTGAAATACATCTGCTGGTTAACACCAAGTAGTGCATCTGCTGGTTTGTCTAAGGAACGCTTCTGCTGAATCAATCAAAACGCTGTCGTTCCAACTTAACCAAACGCTGTCGTATCGCAATCTCCAACAAATAGACTTAACCAACTGCTGATCTCTTCAAGAAAGCTTCTGCTGATTACTTCATCTGCTGAAACGAAACAGTGCACTCCAACGACGTCGTTCTAACTTATCAAAACACCGTCGTTTACCAATCCTTAGCAAAACACGCTGAATGCTCAAAACGGTATCTGCTGATCGCTCTTGATGAATCTATCTGCTGAACTACTCAAACCGTTCAACTGCTGATCGCATACCATCTGCTGAAAACTCACGAAAGCTCCAACTGCTGAATCACCACTGTAGATAGATAAGACGATCTCCTGAAGAGTGCGACAACTGATTGTCCAATTGCAACTTGTCTTATTTTTGTTATCACCAAAACTTATAAATATTGTCCTAACACCATCGGACCATGGTAAAACGTCTAGCAACATTGCCCCATGATCCCCTAGGTATAACTGACAGTGCCTACAAGAATCAGATGGTCATAGTTAGCGTACAGTATGGTTCTTTCAACTCAAATATCTCGATCAAATCAACGACCATTTGTATATCGAGAGTCGTTATAGATGCGATAGCAATGCATACATCTTGGAGATCAAATAGTGACATAGCATGTGCTACTAGGTAAACTCATTTGTCACACTATTATCTCTTCAGATAGCATAGGATATCCATGCACAAAGGCGAGCGGTGAATCCTCGACAACAAAGCATCAAATCCTACATGCATCGTGACCTCACCCAACCTCGTCACCTGATGAATCTCATGGAGTCGGTAAATGAGTCAAAGTGAAGTGACTAGCATGTAGAGTCTCTTGATGTTTAGAGTAATGAGGAATAATCTTTACAACCAAGACCTAGGACTTAATCCACTCGACAAATGGTAATCATTCGAAAAGTTCAAACGAGGGTAGTTTGATAGATCACCGAGTCACTATCCATCATGCATGCTCAAAACATCTCCATGTTCCCTACCAATGAAACATGGTACTTTGCATCGACTAGGAACTCGTTTAGAACATACAGTGACTATTAGACGTGTTTCATGATAGTCATCAAATCCACTATCACATCTAACATATACTATAGTGCATTCAATGTCTTTATCCAACAAGTTTGCACAATTAAAGCAAAGATAAAGTGTTAAGATCGTTACACGGGGTACCAGATAGCAAAAGTGCTCTGATACCACTTGTTGGGATCGAAAAACCGTGGAAGGTGTCCGTGAGTTCTGCCACAACTCACGTAGGCTCTCACACAGCCTAAACACCAATTCCATAAGTTACGTGCATTTTAAAATTTACTTGTTTGAAAACCAGCACGCAACAACGAAACCAGATTTGCGTAAATCTGGACCAACAGCTCTACGAGATGGTCCAGATTACCAGCTGCTCTATGATCTGGTTTAACACAAACGATCTGGTTTCTTAGATCTTGAGCTGCAATAGCTCAGTGTTCTTGAATGTTAATGCACCGAGTAATGAATTGAAATCATGCGGAAATAACTCAAACTGGAATCTTATATTCGAAATCTCTTTAAACAATTTTATGCGTATTAAACAAATATGCTATGCGTATGAATGTAAGTGCGTAAATCTGTAAAAAAAATACGCTGCGATTTGTTTATGGAAGTTCGGAGCTGAATCTCCTACGTCTCCCCTTCTTCCGCAATCGGGAAGGATCCACTAGAAGAATTTGATTACAGCGACCCTTCACTGCAATCCACTCCTACGACCAGCAGCCGCAAGAACTCTTAGCCACACTACTGCACACCAGCCCGCTAGCTACACGTGTCTAACTACACTTCTTTAACGTCTCAATGAGAAAGGCTACACACACTTCTTTAACGTCTTAGTGAGAAAGACAACTAGAATTGTTTAACTTCTCTATCCAAAGACTACAATGGAAGTCATTTTTTGTTTTTAATTCACTCAGCTAGTCTAATCAGCTCTCTCAAATATATGTGAGTGAATCGTGTGTGAGATTTACAGTGTATATTGTGACTTCTCAAATATAAAATATCACATACTGGGAAGTGCTCCTATCCGAGATGGTTTTGCATTGTCTTCCCAGGGTTGTGCTTTTTTCTTTTACATTTGGTTTGCACAAGACTTTTCGACTTCGTTCTTTAGCACGCTCATCCTTTTTATTTGCCTGTGATGTGCTCTATATATAGCCTCTCGTGCAGATTTGCCCGTTGGACACAAAGTTTTAGCCGTTGAAAAGTTTTCTGACATTGTTGTACTTTGCGTCCTTTGTCTTTAAATGCTTCTGCAGGCTTTTTGGCTTTTAGCATGTGAGCACTGTACTTTTGAGAAGACAATACAAGCAAATCAATTTGAATACTGAAAATCAATCTTCGTGTAGTCTTGTATTCAAATTGTTTTGCTCGTAGATCTGATAGCATCTGTCATGCTATCTGAGCTGGTTTGACTTTAACCAGCTTGCCAGCATATCTCCGTTCTAGTTTGTACTGAGCTGGTCTTGTGTTTGAACTGGTTGATTCATCAAGCTGTTCAGCTCTCTCTTCTTCTTCTCTCGTTTGCAACCGCTCTTGAGCAACTTTCTGATTTGCTTTTGTCATCTGCTCTTGAGCTGATCTTCATCATCTTCAGAGCTTAGTGTTCCTCTATCTAACAAATTTCTTCCCCATTTTATGACTGTTCATGACTTTTCTAGATAGAGTCCCTCCTTCCTTGATCTGCTCTCGAACATCTTGTCCAGCTGGTTAGACCTTAACCAGCTGGTCTCTAATCTGCCCTCTATATCTAGGAAGATTCTTCATTTGAGCTGTTCTCCAAGCTGGTTTGCTTCAGAGTTCTTCTGGATGAATATCGAGCTGTGGCATTCCATCTTTCCATTCCAGCTTGGTTCAATTGAGACTAATCGAGTACCTCCGGCATATAGATTCTTCCTCATCTCCATCTACGGGAGTCACCTCGAGCTCGTTTAGCCTCTCACTAGAACAGCTCGACTCTACACTTGAACACCACACTAATACACTGCACTTGATCTACGCTTGAGCCATTCTGCACTTCAACATTCAGCGCTTGATCTTCGTGCTGCTCTAGCTCCAACCCGATGAACCAGCTTGGTGTTCCCTGCACTTCTGGAAGTAAACTGTTGTACCATCTTGGGCGTCCCCTTACTGTTCCAGCTAGATATCTTCGACCACTCCAGCTCAGGCATCCCCTCACTGTTCCAGTTTGGATATCTTCATTTCTACTCCAGTCTAAGCAAACTGCGCATTTCACGTAGAGCATTAGTGATGGATCTGTTTTGACAGATCCTAATTAAGTTTTGAATTACACAAAACCTGTTATTGTGTTTCTAACAATTCCACTTGAGTGTACAGATTCCAGGATCGAAGAAGATGATGAACAGTCGAAGAATCTGTCCAGCCGATGGTTCAAGTTTAAGATTCAGTATTTGGTTTGATGTATTCATTTAGACGGCAGCTGGATTAGAAATGGAGACGTCCAAAGTTGAATCAGCTGTTCGTAATCAGGCGGAGGCCAAGTTATACCAGCTGGAGCATAGTGAACCAGCTGGAACGATAACAACCAGCTGCAAGCGCTAAAGAGAAAGGATGAACCAGCTGGAACAGGAATTGAGAAGTCTGCTGGAGAAATGGATCGAAGAAGAAGATTCCAGTCGCAAGTTACTGTTAACGAATCTGTTAGCAGTCGCAATTATAAGCTGATTAACGAATATGTTAACAGTCGCTATTCAAGAAGCTAAGAAGAATCGCAAGCTGGAGCTGGAACGATGAAGAAAGCAGCTGGAGCGCTAAGCGTAGATGATGTCATCAGCAGTGACATCACAATCAGCAGGAAGCTAATGTCCTCCAGCAGATGATATTTGGAGTTGGCGATTGCAAAACGATGTCGCTTGAATAAGTTGGAACGACAGCGTTTTGCATTCGCGATAAGAACCAGCAGGTACTTTTCTCAAGAGGAATCAGCAGGTAGCTTGTACATCCAGACGCAAGAGAGAAGCGACGTCGTAGAGGAGGAAATCCAGTCGCAAGCTACTGTTCACCAGCAGATAGTATTTGGAGATAGCGATAGCAAAACGATGTCGTTTACATAAGTTGATACGACAGCGTTTTGCTCTTCGCGCTAAGATTCAGCAGATGCTCTTTGCGTTGATAACCAGCAGAAGCAAGCATTTCAAGTCTACCAGCTGGATGACCAGACGCAAGCAACAGCAGCATCCAGTCGTGAGCTACAATGAACCAGCTGTTGCTATATATCTAGTCGCGAGCTTCAGTGCTATGCATCCAGTCGACAAAGATATCAGCAGAAGATGAATTCAGTCGTAGTGATAAATCAGCAGCGAAGCAGTTGACGATTTACGAGAGCTGGATGTCAACTGCTGAGCTCAATTCAAATGGCGAAAACGACAAGAAGCCTGCAAAAGAAAAGGACACAAGTACTATTCCCTGTCGGTACTTTACAGAACACTTTTGAACGGGAAGAATTTTGTGTCCAACGGGATTAATTTGGGAAGAATTTTGTGTCCAATGGGATTAATTTGAACAGAGGCTATATATTTGAGAAGAGCGCCATTGAAGATGTGTTGGTCACTGTGAAGCTGTCGCAGAAAATAAGTTAATTGCACAGTGTACCAGCAGAGGGAAAATGAACAGAAAGACGAAGCAATCGACCGCCATTAGAGAGGAGCTTTCACGAGAGTCGATTGCTGAGTTTTAATTAGCTTGTGTAGAGCAGTTTCCCTAGTGTGTGAGAAACAGAGAGTTGAGAGCTTCATTGTATCAAATCTCACACACAGAGATTCATTCATATCTTTTGGTGAATGAATCTCAAAACGTTTCACAAACAGGTCCCGTCCAAGCACGATGACGCTAAACTTGTGTATGTAGTTAGTCACACAGTTGCGGCTGTTGTGCATTTGAGGAGTCTAGGAGTTCTCACAGCTGCTGGTTGTGGGATTGGGTCTGTACACGAGTTTTAAGATCAAATCTTCTAGTGGATCCTTCCGAGGTGGAAGAAGGGGAGATTTAGGACATTGAGGTCCGAACTTCCAAAAACAAATACTGTGTATCGTGTTCTTTAAGCTTTCAGTACTTGCATATTTTATTTAGCATACACACGTTTACAGTATTCAGCACTTGCTTATATGTCAGCTTAGCATCGCATACAGTTAGCACACAAGCACTTGCAAGTCTCGAACAGATTTATGTTGTACATAAATTTGTTTGAGTTGTTTTAAAATATAGGATTCAGTTCTGGTATTTTCCGCATGATTTTTAAATCATACCAGATCTGTCTCCGGTGCTCTTCTGGTGAGTTTTTATGAGTTCAAGAACAAGAGGTATTGCACCTCCAGTTTGATGTAGCAGCGCGCAAAATCTTTTAACTCGTTTTAAATGCGCGGATGCTGATCTTTTGATCCTATTTTCGGTCCAACAATTAGTACAATAATAGAAGATTTTGTGTGAATCAAAACTTAGATTCTGATCTGTATAAACAGATCCAACATAAAGAATGTCATGTAAATGTAAATTATATGAATGAAGATCTTTATTACAATAGAGTCAACAAATCCCACTATCAAAAGTTGGCTAGCTGGGCACCTACTCTAACAAACACATCTGGAGCCTATGATTTCTTTTCTAAAATCATCGGCACATTTTCGATTTGAGACGACACACTGGTCTCATAGCAGTAGATGGAGTGAGCTGATATTCCTGGAGTTGATGAATCATTGCAGAATGTGATCATCACAAGATGAATAGCACCGGAATATTGAAAATAAGAAGTCCATTCATCGAAAAGGAATACTATGAGATAACTCGAACTCTGGATTTTCAAACTGCATTTCTTCTTCAGTTGGGGATTAGGCATCAGCTTCTAGTTGGGTTGCAATATGAAGAATCTTAGTTGATGTGCTAATGGAGTGTGAATCTATTGTGTAGGAGAAGAAGGTTAAACAGGTGATAAAGAACGTTGAACTGAGGGTAATAAAGGTTTAGGGGAGGGGGAATGCTCTGGAAGCTTGATCTGACTGGGAGGCTTTGTGTTTGAAGGATCGTCAGATTGAACTACCTCTACTTCGTACTTTGAGGCACTCTCAGTCATAGTCAGCTGGACTTCAGGAGAAGGTTCAGCGAATGTTTCTTGAGTTGTTGCTCCATTGTCAGTCTCTGCAACCACCAACTGCACTTCAAGGGGAGGCTCAACCGAAGCGTCCTCTTTTAGCTCATCTGTATAAAGCCCAGATGATGTTGGCAGATTAGATGGATGCTTCTGTTGCGTCCTAAATAGCTTGACTTGCTCACTTAGCTTGAACATCTCTTGGTCCAGTCGCCTGAGCATAGCCCCTGTGTGTTCGAGCACGTGCGATGAGCGAGTTGAAGTTCTTTTTCCTATATGCAATCAAGAGCTTGAGAAACCTTTCCATACTCGTCATTTCCACCAGTTCTCTCCTCATAATGGCTTGTAATCTGATCAGTTTATGTCCACAAAGAACCTGATCCTCAAGTTTGCCAAGTTTTTCAACTTCTTCAACATCTTGATCTCACTTAATTGAACTAAAGCCCGATAGGTAACCAAGTTATCTAACTTAGCCATTAGGGACATTATCAGTCACCTCATCCAGTACCATATCTACTGCAGTTTGTACCTCTAATGGAGGTTCTCGAGCTCGATCAAGATCCCTTGCCTTTCTCCTTGAGTTCCAGTTGAGGAAAATTAACTTCTGGTGCCTCACCCTCCTTTTCTTGAATAATTGATCCCTTTGTGCTGGTACAAGAGCACAGGCAGCAAGCAATGACACATACTGATCGCAAAAATTCATAACTAATTCATATCTTGGCAAAATTACTCCCCGTTTTAACCTATGTGACCTAACTCGATGGGATATCATCTGGAATTAACCCTAGTTACACAGACCATCCATAACGCCCTACTCGACACTAATAATGTGTCGGGTCATGCACATGCAGTAAACTGGAACACTCTACACTTCGACCCTCGCACCAGCCCATTTCCCTCGACTCCAGGACCCGACCAAGCGAAAATACAGACCCAAGACTGAACCTATACATTACCGAACCTTGAGCCCCAAGCCCTAACCGACCATCAACCAAGACGCTAACTCCACCCCTCTCGTGGCCACCACCACTTGTCCCTTGCACCTCCATGGGTTCCAATGCATCCTTCAACATGATCATCGTCATAAAAACTACATTGTAATGTAAAAAGCCATTGGATCATGAGAGGATTCAACAACCATGCAAGCAACATACATAGAGTGCATCAAATAAAACATTGTACTTGCCTTTATAAGAAAAACGTACAAAATATGCTGTATTTCTGTCACCCTGGCTAAATCACTGAAATTCTCTTTTCTCTTTCCATCTAAGATCTTCCCCAATTTATTTTGTATTGCTCAATCGCCTCTAAGACTTGCTGCATTTGAAAATTGCTTATATGTTCGAAATCGCTGTTATTCGATTCTTGTTCCATCTTGTTCGATCAGGAACTTCCGGAGTAGTTGATGAACCTTTTTACATCTTCTGTAGAATCCTCATCCGGGTCAGAAAATAAGTCTGTAAGGAATTTATGTCGCTAGATGGGTCATTAACGGTCTTAGCACTTTCCATCTTCTCTAAGCCCGGAAATGGCGCCGGACCTTGAGTCGAATTGATCGTGTCATGTGCAACGTCCATCAATGATGGTTCATTAATGTTCATTGATTTAGACACCTTCCCCCCTCTTAACTACAAAAAAGATCATCATGAGACTTGAAAGGAGATCAAGGAGCATCGAAAAACACGCCTTAAGGTGTTGAGCCTTGGATTTGATGGAGAAGGCGTGGGCGGGGGTGGGGACCTATGGGGAGGGAAAGATAGGAACCCTACTTTCTCCTTTTTTTGTGTTTGTGTGCTAATGTGGTTGTTTAGGGAAAAATAGGAGGACATTTGTTTTTAATTAGTATTTGGTTAGTGTATAAGTTGTTAATCTAATAATAATAAAAGTGCTATTCAAAACTATCCCTTATTTCCTACCTCAAATTTTCGAAAATTAGGGGTTTAAAGTGAGGAGAATGTTTGTTTTTAAATAGTGTATAATGTATATGTATAAAAGTTGTTATTTTACAAATAAATGTGCTAATAATATTGAAATAAAATTCTTATCCCCCTTCCAAATACTAAAATTTGAAACTATACTTTGAGGACTTATAAATTTATCCCCAATACTTCCAAAAATTTCCTAAGACGTAATTGGTGAGCTCAAGAATGAATTTTATTGAAACACTTTTACCTCGGTGTTTGTCTCCTCCTTTCCGATCTCGTACCATAAAACTGAAATTCTAAAAAGAATCATCATTAAACAATTTAAATAAATGAAATAACGTGATCAGGGAAATAAAATAATAATGATAATAATAATACTACTAACAATAATAATATTAGAGCATGCGATTAAAAATGAAAATTTGCGTATGTTACAAATCTGGATTTATTTCAATTGACATTACCAATTTCGCCTTTATTATTTTTAAATACAAATCTAATTCCAACATTTTTTGGTTTAGGAACTAGCATAAAAAATCAATAAGATGAGTTTTTCCATTATTATGTATAAAACGCTTGCAATTGAAATAGGATAAATCAGGTTTTTACCAGTCCAGATCTCATAAGTAGTCTTATTTAACTTCTGATTTATCATGGATTATTCTAAGTGTATCAAGAGATATTGATATCCTCTGCTCAAAACTTTTGAGAAATGTTTGACTGAGCAATCATAGTTCTAACTGCTTCCTCTAAGGTTCTATTTCTTCTTTCAGTAACACTATTTCGGAGATCTTGCAACAGATAACTCATGCTTGATTATTAATCATCTAGATATGGTGAGAAGTTTTTGCTTAAAAATTCAGTACACGTGTCACTTCTTATCCTATCTATCACGTTAGATTTCTCATTTTGCAACCACTTTAAAACATTTTATACGATGAGTACTGGTAGCATCTTTGGACGATAAGAAAATGACCCATGTGTGAGACCCGAAAGATTATTGGATTAATTAAGTTAATTAATCGGGTTTAGTATAGATCAGATTTGGCGTGGACAGATCTGGGATGGACCAACTTTGAGCTGGTATGCTTGGTGAATGTATCGGGTCTGTATGAATATTAGAAACAACTCTGGGATGTTGGAGAATTTTTTGGGAACGTGATCAGATTTGAGAATTGGTGGTTAAATCTGGTTGTCGCAAGCCATTCTGGGCACGCTAGTTGAATATCCTATGCGGATAGCGAAGCGACGTCATTTGGGAGAAACCAGATTTGAGTTGCGCTAGTGGCTGGTACCGACCCGGTTCGTGGTTTTGGTGTAGACCGGTGCGGTTCATGGTTTTCAGATTTATTGGTCTGTGTGCATAAGATCTGAGTCTTCTGGGTTCAAACGATGTGACACCGTTTTAGCGATAGCAGATGTGGTGCTAGCGGGATGACGTGTACCAGTGGGAGAGTGGACTTCTGTGCGACGTCGTTTGGAGGAGTCCCAAATCTGTTTTGACATAGAGTCCAGATCTGGAGTGGTACTCAGATCTGAGCTGGTGTCAGCTGTGGACCTCGATTTGTCGGTGGTTACTGTTCACCAGATTTGAGTTATTAATAAAGGACTTGGTTCTTTCATACGCCATTATTCTTTCCCGACACTTAGAAAATATATCTCTCTTCCCCGATTGCTTAACTTCTACTACAGTGAAACCCTTACTGTTCACCGAACGTTATCTTCTCTGATTCACGGAGGTAGTCGGCGCAGCTTGGAGCAAGGGTGGTAGCTTTGGACTCCTCTTGCCAAGACCGTCCTTTCTATACCTCTTTCGAAGGTGATTGTGACGTCCAGAAATCCGAGGTAGCCACGTAGACCGACAAAATAATAAATTGGTAAATAAAATTGATTTCTAATGTCGTCCTTATTAATTTTTATTATATTTTTACATTGACGTTCCTTTAGTTAGAATTTAGGATTTTGGTTCGCAAGGAGATTTCCGGAGGAGACGCCCGAGCACGGTAACAACTACAATGAAAATTTATTTATAATTTTGAGAGGAAAAAATATTTATGATGTTTGTATAAAATTTTGTGACGAATTTGATGGATCTGTGTCAACAGATCCAGATTGAATTTTGAATTACACAAAACTTATTATTGTGTTTCTAACAATTCTACTTAGTGTACAGATGTTAGCTATCGAAGAAGACTGTTAAGTAGAGTCTGTCCAGTCGCAAAGAATTTGAAGAAATCCAGACGCAGTAGCTAAAGAAAAGCAGACGTTGAAGTGTAAAGAGATTAACCAGACGTTGTGCTGCAAAATATGAACCAGTCGATGGTCTTGCTAATTCAGTAGTTGCGAAGCAAAAACCAGATGTTGCGCTAAGGAAATGTAACCAGACGTTGGCCAAATAAAGTTGATATCAGTCGAGAAGATAAGAGGCAAAGTGAAGTCTGGCAGACGCAAGTGTAAGATGAACCAGCTGGAACGCTAAGGAGAAGATGACGTCAGCAATATCAGCAGACAACAAGATTGATCAGCAGCAGTGACATCATCAGAATCAGTAGATGGATCAGCGATGATGACGTCAGCAGTGATGTCATCACAATCAGCAGTGAGCTACAGTACAACCAGTCGATGGTACTTGAAGTTAGCGATAGCAAAACGATGTCGTTT
This sequence comes from Dorcoceras hygrometricum, assembly GCA_001598015.1. NCBI lineage: Eukaryota > Viridiplantae > Streptophyta > Magnoliopsida > Lamiales > Gesneriaceae > Dorcoceras > Dorcoceras hygrometricum. Next base: position 9,234 of record KQ988428.1, on the reverse strand, counting down.
GGATAAATGGATACGACAGCGTTTTGCCTTCGCGCTAAGGTTCAGTCGATGGATTTTGCGATGGTAATAACCAGCAGGTACCTACAGTAGTTTGTTCATCCAGACGAGAGCTACAGTGTTATTTAACCAGTCGAGGATGTATAGGCCAGTCGCTAGCACATCTAGACCACCAGCTGATGCACCAGTCGCAAGCTACAGTGATCCAGACGCAAGCTACAGTGAATCAGAAGTAGCACGAAGAAATTGAATAGATGAATTGAGCAGTAGCGCAAAGACAGAAGAAATCAGCTGTTGCGATTAAGATATCAGCAGAAGATCAACAAAAGCTAACAGTTGTTGAAGAAAGGCAAAAGCTGATAACAGACGTTGATCAGGTTCAAGCGAAGCAGTTGACGAATTATATTATGAAGATTTACTAAAGCTGGATGTCAACTGCTGAGCCTAGTTCAAGGGTTGAAGACGACAAAAAGCCTGCAAAAGAAAGGACACAAGGACAACTCCCTGTCGGTACTTTACAGAACATATTTCAAACGGGAAGAATTTGTGTCCAACGGATTGAATTTGAACAGAGGCTATTTAAGGGAGAAGATTTGAAGGACGAATATGATGATTGAGTGAGGATTCAAAATACAGAGGGAAGAAATACTGGAGAAGAAGCAGTAGACCGCCATTAGAGAGGAGCGCATAACGAGTGTCTACTGCTGAGTCTTAATTAGCTTTTGTAGAGCATTTCCCTAGTGTGTGAGATTTATTCATTCGAGAGTTGTGCTTACACTGTAAATCTCACACAAACAGAGATTTATTCACATTAATTGTATAGTGAATGAATCTCAAACCCAATACAAATCAGATCCCGTCCAAGCACGACGACGTTAAACTCTGTGTTTGTAGCCTTTCTCACATAGGCGTAAAACAAGTGTGAAACAGCCGAGGGCTGGTGGAGTCTAGGAGTTCTCGCAGCTGCTGGTTGCGGGATCGGGTCTGTACAAGTTGTATATATCAAATCTTCTAGTGGAACCTTCCGATGAGGAAGAAGGGGAGACGTAGGACATTGAAGTCCGAACTTCCATAAACAAACAACTGGTCCATTTCTTTAAGCTTTCCGCATATGCATCTTACATTCAGCACTCACGCATACACCATTGCACACACAGTAAGTCGAACAGATTTCTGTAAAAGTATGTCTCTGGTGCTCTGTTTTAATGTTCAAGAACACGAGGTATTGCACCTCATAATAGCACCGCAAAAATTTTAATTTTTGACAGTAGCGCTTGCTAACATTTAAATTAGTTGATTTTCGGTCCTAACAAGTGGTATCAGAGCGGGTTGTTCTTGAACGAGCACTCATTTTAAAACGCATGTGCTATGTTTTCTTTTTAAAATGTTTTTAAATGTTTTTGAGAAGCTTATATTATGAAGGCCAGATGAAAATGATTTGTTTTATATATAGAACTGTTTTCTCTTGATGAACTGTCACGGAATGCACGAGTTCCGTGCGGATGCCAAGATCCTATTTCGGTTGGGCTATAAGTTCACCTGGAGCGAGGCTCGGTGACAGCACATGGGACGAAATAGAAGAAATGAAAAATCTGAGCTTTAGTTGTCACATTTTCTTTCTGGCTCTTCATCTGTGAGTAACTCAGTAGCACATTTTCATTTTTGAAACGTAAAATATTTTATGTGCTATGTTTTCTTTTTAAAATGTTTTTAAATGTTTTTGAGAAGCTTATATTATGAAGGCCAGATGAAAATGATTTGTTTTATATATAGAACTGTTTTCTCTTGATGAACTGTCACGGAATGCACGAGTTCCGTGCGGATGCCAAGATCCTATTTCGGTTGGGCTATAAGTTCACCTGGAGCGAGGCTCGGTGACAGCACATGGGACGAAATAGAAGAAATGAAAATCTGAGCTTTAGTTGTCACATTTTCTTTCTGGCTCTTCATCTGTGAGTAACTCAGTAGCACATTTTCTATTTTGAAAGAAAATATTTTCGTATGCTCTGATAGCTTTTCAAACTTTCTGCGGAATTTCAGCTGGTGCTTCATTTTTTTTAAATTATTTGAGCTTATATTATAAAAGATAGGGAGAGTTATTATTAATCTCTCGTCTGCATATTATAAGCTAAAACAGAAGCACACTTTCAGCTCTTTCAAAATCATATCGTTCATACATACGGTTCTTCCCAAAATCTATTTTTGTTTTTCAAACTTAAAATTCCTGCTGTCACGTTGTTTTTGTTGTGACAGTATAGGGAGAGCTTTGATTTAAATCTCGGGAAGACCAGCTTTCGACCTCTTTTTGATTCCCACAAAAAGGGAGAGAATTGTTAGATCATGCATTTGTTATTTAAGGTTTTGTGTAAATCAAAAAGGGAGAGATTGATGGATCTGTGTCAACAGATCCAGATTGAATTTTGAATTACACAAAACTTATTATTGTGTTTCTAACAATTCTACTTAGTGTACAGATGTTAGCTATCGAAGAAGACTGTTAAGTAGAGTCTGTCCAGTCGCAAAGAAGTTGAAGAAATCCAGACGCAGTAGCTAAAGAAAAGCAGACGTTGAAGTGTAAAGAGATTAACCAGACTTTGTGCTGCAAAAGATGAACCAGTCGATGGTCTTGCTAATTCTGAAGTTGCGAAGCAAAAACCAGATGTTGCGCTAAGGAAATGTAACCAGACGTTGGCTAAATAAATTTGATATCAATCGAGAAGATAAGAGGCAAAGTGAAGTCTGGTAGACGCAAGTGTAAGATGAACCAGCTGGAACGCTAAGGAGAAGATGACGTCAGGAATATCAGCAGACAACAAGATTGATCAGCAGCAGTGACGTCAGCAGAATCAGTAGATGGATCAGCGATGATGATGTCAGCAGTGATGTCATCACAATCAGCAGTGAGCTACAGTACAACCAGTCGATGGTACTTGAAGTTAGCGATAGCAAAATGATGTCGTTTGGATAAATGGATACGACAGCATTTTGCCTTCGCGCTAAGGTTCAGTCGATGGATTTTGCGATGGTAATAACCAGCAGGTAGCTACAGTAGTTTGTTCATTCAGACGAGAGCTACAGTGTTATTTAACCAGTCGAGGATGTATAGCAAACGATGTCGTTTGGATAAGTTAAAACGTCAGCGTTTTAACTAACCAGTCGTTGGGTAATCCAGACGCAAGCTACAGTGTTCCAGTCGGAAGCACTTCAAGACCAACGACTGGTGTACCAGCTGCAAGCATATCTTCATCAGCTGGTCAACCAGTCGCTAGTACATCTAGACCACCGGCTGATGTACCAGTCACAAGCTACAGTGATCCAGACGCAAGCTACAATGAATCAGAAGTAGCGCAAAGAAATTGAATAGATGAATTCAGCAGTAGCGCAAAGACAGAAGAAATCAGCTGTTGCGATTAAGATATCAGCAGAAGATCAACAGAAGCTAACCGTTGTTGAAGAAAGGCAAAAGCTGATAACATACGTTGATCAGGTTCAAGCGAAGCAGTTGACGAATTATATTATGAAGATTTACTAAAGCTGGATGTCAACTGCTGAGCCTAGTTCAAGGGTTGAAGACGACAAAAAGCCTGCAAAAGAAAGGACACAAGGACAACTCCCTGTCGGTACTTTACAGAACATATTTCAAACGGGAAGAATTTGTGTCCAACGGATTGAATTTGAACAGAGGCTATTTAAGGGAGAAGATTTGAAGGAAGAATATGATGATTGAGTGAGGATTCAAAATACAGAGGGAAGAAATACTGGAGACGAAGCAGTAGACCGCCATTAGAGAGGAGCGCATAACGAGTGTCTACTGCTGAGTCTTAATTATCTTTTGTAGAGCATTTCCCTAGTGTGTGAGATTTATTCATTCGAGAGTTGTGCTTACACTGTAAATCTCACACACACAGTCCTTTTATATGGCGTTCTTACTTTCATTATGTGTGTAATGATTAACAATTGCGTTGTAGAAAGACCTAGAATGCACTAAAGCATATGTTAGATGTGATAGTGGGTATGACGGCTATCATGAAACACATCTAATAGTCGCTGTGTATTCTGAACGTGTTCCTAGTCGATTGGGCCGTCAAAATGAGGATAAGGCTCCCCGATTTCGAGACTAGTATCTGCGATGTGAAGTACCATGTTTCATTGGTAGGGAACATTGTGATGTTCTGAGCATGTAGATAGATAGTGACCTGGTGATCTATCGAACTACCCTCGTTCGGACTTTCCAAGTGGTTCCCTTTTATCCGCATAAGTCCGAGGTCTTGGTTGTACTGATTAGTCCTCACGACTCGAAACGTCATTAAGACTCTACATGATAGGCATCTCACTTTGACCCGTTTGCCGACTCATTTGGGGTCATAAGGCTGTTGCGGATCCGGATCCGCCCCTGGCTAGGCAGCGGAAGAACAAGAAATAGGTGCCGGGAGGCGATCAATACGAAAAATCAGACAATTACAGTAATCGTCATACATAGGGCGTTTAAGCGGGTTACCTCGCTGGCACTTGTGCCTGGCTCCAACCGGTATTACAATAATCCGGCTCTTCTCGGTAGATTGCGGTAGTTTACGCCAATCCGGTCCACGACCAGATCCGAGACTCATTCGTCAGGCTGCACTAGAAGCACTGACGAGATCAGCACGAACGGATTCTCCTCGTCGAACTGGCCGGAAACAGTTTTCCGGCGACGATCGGCGGCGGCGGCGGCGCGTTTGAGAGGAGGGAGGCGACGTGTATAATGCTTTAGGGTTAGGTCTATGAATGTAGTATAGTTAATGAAGTCATTAAGTCCCATTAAATAGACTTAAAGATGGACTTGGACCGGTCCAACGGCCCGGGTCCAAATGACGATATCTATCGCTGCGACTTCATCGTAACTCCGATCGCCGATCAGATCGGACCGATCGACTCAGTTTCCAAAACTGAATGTTATGATGTGAAAAACAATTTTTCAGATCATCTAACCCTAAATTGCAAAATGACCGTTTTGCCCCTCAACAGCGTCAAATCCCGGTTTGACCCCTGTTGACTTTTAGGAAGTCGGACTCCCCAAAATATCAGATCGTACCGATCGACTCAGTTTCCAAAACTGAATGTTATGATGCGAAAAACAATTTTTCAGATCATCTAACCCTAAATTGCAAAATGACCGTTTTGCCCCTCAACAGCGTCAAATCCCGGTTTGACCCCTGTTGACTTTTAGGAAGTCGCACTACCCAAAATCCTCTTCTCGTGCTCAAAACATTGAGCTGAGTATCCATGCGGGAATCTCGAATCCAGTACTTGTGTGACCCTCAATGGT
>KQ988427.1:96690-138211 GCA_001598015.1 Dorcoceras hygrometricum | reverse complement strand
CTATCTAACAATAAAAGGTTTTTTACCCCATGATGTATCTGAAGAATGTCAAACTAGAAATTTCATTAAACATAAAAAAGATTACAAGTGAAAACATGACAGATCTATTACCAAGAAAAAGAACGCGAACATAGAGTGATTTTTATTAACTTTTGCCGAAAGAAAATCTATAAATGATGCCCAAAAAATGAATACATGACAGATTTTTTTTATAATCAAGGAAATTATAATTCCTCAACAGGTCTATACAAGTTTCTAGTCAAAAAAAAAACAAAAAATAAAGATAATTTCCTTTAATTGTATCATATGCAATGACAATCAACAAAAGTCAAGGTCAATCATTGTCTCATGTAGGACTTCTTTTAAAGAATCGCGTTTTTAGCCATGGTCAGTTGATATCTAGAGTTACTAACCCAAATGGTTTAAAAATATTGGTATGTGATAGTAATAGCAAAAAAAAAAACTTCGACAACAAATGTTGTATTTAAGGAAGTTGTTCAGAATTTGTAATTAAATTTTTTGTTTCACAATTATACTGTTTATAATAATTTATTTTAGCTTCTATTTATATTATTATTCAAATGTTAATACGTATTATTTTAATCATTAATTAAAATAAATTTATATCTACGTGCATCGCACGGATGATGCACGGATGGAATACTAGTCTAAATACAAAATAAAGTTGTTCTCCCACCCACTAGCTCTAAACTCCAGTCCAAACACCTCTAATAATCTGTTCTTTATTAATTAATTAATTATTAGAAAGTCCCATACTAATTTCGGTAAATTAAATTTACTCCCGGGATCAACAAAATGAACTTAACTTAATCTAATGAAAAATCAATTACACTATTGCTAAAACTATCTGGATGTATTAAATAAATAAATCAAATTAAAATATAATTAGGTTGATTAATTGGTAAACAGTTTAATTATACATATTTATATTTAATATTTGTTGCATTTCAATTATTTAAAATAAAAATATAAGGTTAGTCAATACACAATTACTATAAAGGTAAAATCAATTTAATCTCTCCTTAATTGAAGACATTTGATAAAGGTATCAAATAAATCAAACCGATTAATGTTATAAAAGAAAAAACAAAATAATCCGAAAAAATAAAATAAACTAATTGCAATAGCAGTTACTATCTTGCTTTGCTCACGATGGGATGATACTGGGCCATAGCAATTTGAGTTAACAAGAGACTATATTACTCTTCTCTTTGCCTAAACGTTGTTGGACTAGCCTGGTATATCAGCTACGGGATACTCGAATTGGACACTTCCAGCCCTCACCATAATTATATTCCGAATTTCAAGGTACTATTATTGCTCTTAAGACAATTGATTTTCCTATTGCATCTATTTAATCATTTCTGCCAATACTGAAAGCAAAGTGGACGTAGAAATGGGTTGTTCAAAGGTAATAATTAAAATGTGTCCGGGTATCTTGCAACTCCTCCACAAATTAAAGCACTGCTTTTAATTTTCAAACATCAAATAACTATACCACAAAAACAAATTTGATCTCCCTCTCTCTCGCGCTATTTTCATATTAATATTATTATAATAGTAAATCTACAACTTGGTCATACTTTTTTGAGATATCAGTTAACGATTTAAAATAAAAGAGCTCTTTATTAAAATTATCTTTAGATATTAATCAACCATGAAATATTGTTTTTAACATCTTTGGAGTCTTATCTTCACGAATGAGTACTTCACGGGAAAGAAGATTTGAAAATTTTGATTATCTCCTCTCTCCTCCGGATTTACGCTTCTAACTTTCAGACAATGTTTCGTAATTAAATTAATAATCGAATCGATATAACTTTACCTAATCGATAGAATCGAAATAATATTAATTAATAAAATATTATATAATATATAAATAATATGTTTACTTTTTCTAGAATCTTAAATAAAACGTATATTTATTTCTTCAAATTCTTAGTTATGTAAAAATATAACCAAATATTATTTTTACATTTTAAAATAATAAGAAAACGATTGTTTAAATAAAACAAAAAAATTGAAAACCGGTTGAATCGGTTCTACTGATTTGAGGTCGGTTTGACCGGTTCTTGACAGGTCAGGCATGTAAAACGATTTTTTTTAATTGATTCGAATGGAATCAGTCGGTTCTAGATCAAACCAATCAAACCGGCCGACTTTGTCCAGTTTCGAAAACACTGCTTACAAATTAAGCCTTATTCATGCCGTTATCACATTATATCTACAACACCGAATTATAGATTCTTACGTACGCTCTCTCGCGCTATAATATAATAATCATATTTTAATCATGTATTGTATTATATCTGACCGAAGTATTATATATATCATATCAATAAAATCATCATATATATATTTCATATCAATCAAATATTTAATTATTTATCTCTAATCAATCAAATTATGAATATAAATTATATATATTATAACTCAACATCTTATTTTTACTATAAATTAGTTTTTGCAAGCTTAATTTAATACTTTATCAAAAAACAATCAATCAAACCACGTATTACTCATATAAAACTTCACATTTAATATATTATGATTATAAAAGATTGAATTGGATAAAAATAATATTTAATAAATTAATATATTTGGTAATAGATTAAATTTGGATAAATGTTAAATGACAATTTTAAACTTTATAAAAAAATTAATAAAAAAATATTATGCGAGTATTGTAATTTTTATATAATAATTTGATGCATATGAAATAATTATTTAAAATTTGATTGATTAGAGATAAATATATAATTATTCGATTTATATTAAATAAACAACATTCCGGTAAAATATAAAATATCATATGATAATAATTTTATATCTGAATTTAAGCATATACTTAATATAAAATTGATATTGTGAGTATTTTGAGTGAACACCTATATAGATATTTGGTGATATACGACTTCCTGATATTGTCATATTACGAGATGGACACATGAATACTCACAGAAGATATCAACGGTATCAACCTTATATTTAATATATATGCGATATTATATATAATTGGAGATGTATATTACGGTGGTACTATATGTATCTGTCTATAGGTGTATATTGTCGGAGAGTTATATATACTGTTATTTATAAATGATACTTCATTTAATTAGATGAATTGATGCCCCTAAATGTACATTTCATTTTGCAAGAAGTGTCGTGTCAGTCAATATCAAATACATTGCCACTTTTTGAATCCTCTCTTTACTGTCTGCGGCCATTTTAATGTCATTTACTCGGTGTCGATGGAGCATAACTTTAATCAGTCCATCTATTTTTTTCTTTGTCCTCTATCTCTCATGTTTCATCTCCATTGTCACCTTCTCCTCCACTCAAGATTCTCGCTGTTCTTTTGACCCCATCAATGTATGTGTTTTCTTACTCCACAATGATAATATCTCAGATAATTGAGTGGGATTTGGATTTGCTATGCATGCAGGGAATGTCACGATGTTATTCTTGAAATATTGTATATAATACTGCTCTGGAGATGTGGCGTAAAGAAGTAAAAAGATTTACTTTTTGAAAAGGATGAAGGATCTTTGAAGCTCTGCTTGTTGGCTGAGAGTGATAAAGAAATGTGGGAGAAGAAGAATGATGCGCAGACTGTTTGGTTTTCTTTAAAGAAATCCTTTCACTGCAAATCACAGCCGTCAGATGTGTATGCTCCAAAGACGAGGAAGCAGTTGAGCTCGATCTTGACTAGGAAACCCCGCAGGTCTGGTTGTTCCAGGTCTATTGCAAATCTGAAAGATGTAATTCATGGAAGCAAGAGGGACATGGAGAAGCCCCCTAGTTGTAGCCCAAGATCCATCGGGAGTAGTGAGTTTCTTACCCCAATTACCCACGAAGTCATTCTGAGTAACTCCAGATGTGAGCTTAAGATCACTGGTTATGGTGGATGTCATGACACTTTTGGCGGCGGCGGCAGCGGTGGTGGAGCGTTTGTGGGCACTTTGAAGCCGGGAACACCAGGTCCTGGAGGGCAACCCACAACGCACTACTTCAATCCTGCGTTCAGGAACTCAGTAACTCCACCAGGAAAAACTGCTGCCGCCAATCTTTTTACAGAAACGGAAGGTTTTGGGCATGGCGGCTCTGCACATTTTCCCACTTACAAAAGGGCATCTTTTGATAGTAGTAAGAATAATTTTAGTGGTCTTGGTTCTTGTTTTTCTTGCCACAAGTGTGGAGAACAGTTTCTGAAATGGGAGTTCCTTGAATCACATCACCTCTCCAAGCATGCCGGTAAATATATATTCCTCAAATGTATCTTTGTTTCTTTCGTCCAAGCTGATATTTTAAACATTGTCTTACACAGTGACAGAACTTCTGGAGGGTGATTCATCCCGGAAAATCGTAGAAATAATCTGCAGATCAAGCTGGCTGAAATCCGAGAATCATTGCGTTAGACTCGACAGAGTACTGAAAGTTCATAACATGCAGAAAACACTTTCCAGATTTGAGGAGTACCGGGAGACGGTGAAATTTAAAGCCAGCAAGCTTCCTAAGAAACATCCACGTTGTTTAGCAGATGGCAACGAGCTCTTAAGGTTCTATGGAACAACTCTAACATGTTCTCTGGGAATGAATGGATCATCGAGCCTCTGCATATTCGACGGATGCTCCGTCTGTCGAATTATTCGGCAGGGCTTTTCCACGAATAGGGAACTCAGGGGTGGCGTCGGAGTTTTTACGACGAGTACAAGTGGGAGGGCTTTCGAATCAATAGAAAGTCACGAGGATGATTCTTCCATCAGGAAAGCGTTGATAGTGTGCAGGGTGATTGCGGGGAGGGTGCATCGTCCATTGGAGAACATCCAAGAAATGGCTGGACAAACAGGGTTCGATTCTTTGGCGGGTAAGGTTGGCCTCCATTCAAATATTGAGGAGCTTTACTTGCTTAATCCTAGAGCTCTTCTTCCTTGTTTTGTGGTTATTTGCAAAAATTGAAGTACAGATTGAAATTCCTGACTCAGCTATTAACATGTATTCTTCTTTAGTTTGTTTGATCAACTTCACTAGACATTTATTCTGTATGAGTATGAGTTCTTATTACTCTTTCTAAAGTATGTCTTGTCGACGTCCAACACAAAGTATGTCATTCTTAAGCTAAATCTTGGAACCTTTGCATGCTCAAACATGAATCATGAGTAATAGTGCATGTGCCAAGCTGAACTTGAATCAAAAGCCAATGGGAAAATGGCGCCAATGGGTTTTTTGTTCATAAAGCCTTGCATAAATCAAGAAGCGTAGATTAATTCAGGGGAATCCCCACCAGTTTCTTGACAGGCAAAGACAGAGCCATCTGAGCTCAGTAATTAATTTTTGGCTATGTTCCACGTGAATATGGCAAATGGGAATCTTCAAATCCTCAAAAATAACGAGGAACACTAATTTATTCTGGTATATCGGGGGACAGTATATAATCCATAAACTTGAGTTTTTGCATTAATGGGCATGTGGGCGTAGAGCATATATAACAAGAATCAAGAAACTAGCACGTCACATTGTTTGTCTCAGCACTCCTATTTGATATAATTTGTTTTATAAATTAACAAATCTGCTTTGTTTGACACAATTTAATTTTCATTTGAACATTAAATGGTGAAGATGAGAATGGGAGATATCCCGTGTTATATAGACTCTCATACCGCAAATTTGTACCGTTTGAGACGTATTTCGGACCAAATATTGTCGTTATGTCGGACTACTGGATAAATCCGGGCTGGGGGTGGACTACTGGACATGATAGTATTTCTCGAGCAAAGAAAGTCTTCCAATGACAATAACTCATCCTCTTTATTTCTTTTTGAATCCATAATACTTGATTTCTGTTCATATATCTATGCAAAAATCGGGTTATATGGTACAGAAAACATGCGATCAATCGACAATTGATCTCATAACATGGATTTCCTTTAACAATGATGTGCATTGGTCTAGTAAGTTTTCATTCCTTTGCATGGATCACATAACTGGTAAAAATCCATTGGCTTTACAAATTCCAACTGTATGTTGGATAATTTCTGGAATACTATAGTTGTAACTAAATCCTAGATCTCTCAATTTCTTGGAAGATATCTCGGCAGGGACCGAATCTGGATCATGCTGCTTCTCGTCAAACCTGACACAAGAATTTTCAAAATAAATATGTAGAATCGAATTTTATGCGTGGTTTGTACAAGAAAGTTGTGCACCTCTGCGTGTCTGCACGAGCGTATTCGTGACTTAGATGCTCGACGAGTTCAGGCATTGTACAACTATTTGTACAGCATAAATATCGACCTCCGGCTTCGGGGTGTTCCATGAGAAATATATGCGCATTGCATATGTCGACGATGTGAACTAAAGCGATCGATCCCATTCGCGAGTTGACCGCTTCTAAGATGGAGAGCATCCTACGATCACCTTAACCAGTTGGATCATAATAATAAGAATTTCCATCTGGCTAGCTTTATTAGTTTTCAAGATTCTTGAAAGCATACGAGTTACCCGTAACTGGAGACAATATAACTTGAATGCTTGCCGGAACAGTTGGTGTGAGAAATGAACCACCCACAGTAGCTGTTATGACAGATACCAGATCAATGCCTTTGTCCTTCGCAAACTGGAAAGCTGCGTCTTCTGTTAAAAGCTTTGCCAGAACATAAACCTGAAAAAAAGTTCTCGCTTGAAAATTATTGAATCGGGACGATAAAAATATGTGATATTAATATACCCATCCATTCGCTTTAGCTTCCAGGACATGTTTGACAGGTGTCTGGCACGATTCATCGACCTTCGACTTCCATCGCCCGGAGCTGTCTTTTGCAGTCAAAGTGCTCACAGATGATGTAAAAACGACCCTCTTGACAGTGTCCGTTTTCAAGCAAGAAGTGAGAATGTTGAGCGTCCCTTTGATAGCAGGATCAATGATTTCATTCTTAACATAGCCGTCTTCCAGAAGAAATAAATGGATTTAATACCGAGCTTAATTCCAAGATTTCACTAGTACAACATATAGTGTTTATTACAGATCGATTAGCCACATCATCGGAAGCCGTGCTGGCCTGTTTATGTTAACTAAGCTTCCATCATGGTATTTTGAGCAACAACAAATAAGATTGGTGGGGATTGTGAATTTGTAACGTAAATAGAGGATCATATATATTACCAAGATTTTCTGTAGCTGGAGACCCGAATTCCATTGATGCTGCAACATGATACACACCGTCACAACCTTGTACGGCCTCATCGAAACTTCCGTCCTCCCGTAGATCGGCCTTGAAGAGACTCAACCGATCCCCACCTTCCCACGAATTGATAAAGTGGGACACATTCTCTAGCAAACGAGATGGACCTTTATTTTGTCTTGTATTTTCAGTAAAAAAAGTAGGCCTTTATCAAGTGTCCGCGTGTCATTGGCCTTCACTCCACGAGATATATACAAGTAGGAGGTATTAAGATCAGAGGTGAGACCTGGATTTCTGAGAGTGGCGTGAACCTTGCAACCTCTCTGGAGGAGAGATTTGACTAGCCAAGATCCAATGTAGCCTGTCGCTCCGGTCACACAGTACGTTTTCAATCCATTTTCTTCTTCCATTGCACCAAAGTGCTCTTTCTTGTTTTTAGTGTGGTATACTAATGCGAGAAATTTCTAGTACAATTTTATATCTTCGCCTTTACGTGAGTGTATAAAAAAACAAAAGGTTTAGGAGTTAGGTGGGATGCTTTGAATTGATCAGTGTGACGACATTGGAAACGTATAAACACGTTTCCTTTTTTCCAAAAAAAATATTTTTTTCATAATTTTTATTGTTTTCTGTATTATTTCACCGATTTAATTTCATCGTTAAATACAATTTAAATAATTTTTTTACCTATTCATTAATGATAGCGAAATGAGAAATATATTTTTTAAAATAACTTATTAATGTATAAAAAGTTTCACAAAATGTTTGTTATCTTGTCCATGGATGTGACGGAATTTTACTCCGTCAATGAGCTGCCATCAACTCAAACCGTCGAGTCAAGAGGTCCGTCCTCGAGGAATGAGCTAAGTGAAAGCTGTTGGAGTTGAACTAGGAGGAAAATGCTTGGATGAGTCACCTACAATAAGGTATCACCAGGTCTGAGATTCGACGTAATATAACTCGAGGAATAGGAGAAGACAGGTCGGGAGCTCTGTCCTCTAGAGATGAGCATGTTTGGCAAAGTTGGATCTTTTTCTGTCAATGACCTGCAATCACACACACTGGTCAAAAGACGTCGAGAGTTATATCGACGAAAGCCCTCCGATACTTAAGTCGGATCGGGAGGTCGAGATGAAGTAAGAGTATATAGAGTTAAAAGTTTGTTAGTATGTTGAATGAATGTAAGTCAAGACGTACTTGAGTATTTAAATGAGTTCCTGGATGATGTTTGCGTGCACGCTACCAAGGTAATCATACGCTGGGGTTGGTCTCGTGGTCATTGCATGTACACTACCCGACTAATCATACACATTAGTGAGTCTGCAGCTTTTGTCATGATTGACTAATCATGTGCTAGGCAAGAGGACCAAGTGGTTGTGATGGGATGTTCATCAATATCAAACCTTTTACTCCGAGGCCGCATTGTTAAGCTTAAAATCCTTTACGCCTTGAGTCCCGAGATGACCTTTGGATATCCCCACGACGGGTCTTGTGTACCAATAGAGTGCTAAAAGAGGTGTACTCGTCGAAAAAACAATCCGGTTCACATTGGTTCGATTCTCAGTACCTCGAAGTGACATGCTCAAGAATGCTCTTATCTCGGGTCCTGAGGTATAGGAATTCTTAGGGTATCATCTACATTTGGAGAACTGCCACGATTTGTTTACTTTATCCAGAAATACCAGTTTGTGATATTAAACTTCACCAAAGTCATAAAACGACATGTTTCAGACAAAAAAAATTCTTAAGTTTCACTAGATTTATTCCATCATCTCCTTATGGAAACATTTAATCCAATAATTGTACCCAGCACATTGCATCACATTAAAAACATGGTCGCCTTCAAGTAGTCATATGATCAACCCAAGAAGGTAGAACTAACCATCTTACAACAGTGATTCTTGGGCCTGGAACCTTGCCATGTACATTCTGTTGAGGAGTTTGAGATTCTTCCATCTTCCTCGCTCGAAAACTTATGATGATTTGCCAAAGATAATGATTTTCATAGTCACGTTAGAATGTTTTGCTAAGTAATGAATTGAGGTTTTGGAATGCTGCATTTGCATGCCCAAGGAGAAAAAGAATAATATTGAAGCTCACAAGTAAATCAACGGGTTTCACACACTACAAAGACTAAGAAGCTTATGTAGAAGCAGCAGCAGCAGCTTCTTCCTTTACTTTCTCTCTTTCCTTGACGGCTCTCTTCCAATTCTCTGCACTATCGATAATTTCCCCAGTTTTTACGAGGTAACGCACACGCTTTCCATCATCAAGCATCTTATGACCAACCCTGCTTATCACGCCCTTCTCTTTGGAGTAAAGCATCACATTTGAACTGTGAATAGGTGCTTCGATCTGATAACCCGATAGTCAGTCTAACTCAAAACATTACAGAACACAAGAAGGGAATACAGAGGAAAAGCAGATTCTCAAATATAGATAGTTTAATATGTTAACAACAAAGGCGGGAGAAGGAAATGACCTTGACTATCTTCCCTGGTTCTTCCTCTCCCTTGCTTTTGATGTGCTTAGTCTTCAGGTTAATTTCTTTCACTACTATGGTGCAGTTATGCTTAATAACAGAAGTAACCTCACCAATTTTACCTTTATCTTTTCCAGATATGACTTTTACCGTATCTCCGAGTTTCACATGCATCTTGTGAAGCACTGGCAAACTGTTTGGTTTGCAGTCTTTCCGTTCCCATCGCTTGACCTGCAGTGAGATTTTAAATATTATCCAACCAAAGTTCAAAAGAAAATCATCAACCAAGGTGATATCTGTTACAGCTTTGATTTGGAATTTCAGAGTGATGAAATCTTGACTTGGAAATCTACATTGTTCTCCTTATCTACTCTGTGCTAGAATCGTAAGCCATTACAAGGACAAGCAACTCCAAAAATATATCTAGACTCTACTAATTTCCGAAGTCCAAAACTTCAATATTCCCGATTATATTATGATCATGCTCTATGACTGTCAAAGACATTAGTAGCAGAACATACTCAGAATGACATAAAAGAACCTTTACGCTTCTTTCATTTCGTTCAACGGTTAAATGACACAACAAATATGTAAAGCAAGTACAGGAATCAAATTTGAATATTTATGTTCTTTCCTGTTTCTTTAAATCCACATGCAACTCAGCCAATCCATGAGGTTTAAAGTTTGAGTATGACTAATGAAATCCATGACACGAACCTTTGATATTATCAGACCCGGCTGTTCTGTAGATTTTACCTGCAAATTGAGTTGAACATTTTAATCAAATTATAAAGTCGCTTCCATGCTCTGACAATTTTGGCATATGATGCAAGGTCAGAAACGGATTTAGATCAGCCACTGCCAATATGAAGATGCATTAAAACAAAAATTCAAAAGGTTTATTGGACGATTTATCAATCTGCACTGTTCTAGCAGTTCAATCAAGAAAGCAAGCCAACCAATTATAATTTATCAAGACCCCCACATGTTATTTTTAGGGATTTTTTCAATTCTAATGAATCCCCTTCTGTGACATATTACGCTTGTTGATTCACGCGGCAGAAAATGAACGTATGATCAATTCAAGCAGGACTCGATTGGATTAAGGACCAATGTCCATAAGTTCAAACGATACAATTTCTGACCGACGAGCTTATTCTTTCTGACAGACAGAGCCGGGACGAATGAGAGCAGTTAATTTTAGGGGACAACTTCGGATTCAATATAACTTCACATGGAAATGAACACAAAAAATCAACACAACAAGAAACAGGCAGAGAAGGAAACAGCACAGAATTATCAAGCATTTTCATCCTAACTTAGGTGTAAAGGCGTTCATAATCTATGAAACAACGGAGAGAACAGACCAGTGTGGGGTAGTAAGAGGGAGAAAAGCGTTGACCCAAGAAAGAGTTGGACGAAAGATTCAAACTTGTAAAGGAACTCTGCAGAGCAGCCATAGACACCTTTCTTCGGCTCTTGTCTTACAAGTGAAAGAGAAGATAAGGCTCTAGTGCAGTTGGATTCTCCGGTTACTTGAAATTGCGCTTACTAAACAGAATATAATTTTGGTTTCAATATTCAACTTTTCATTTTCTTTTCTATTGACGCACAGTATTATAAACTTATTGGATATTATTTCTTTGAATTCTTGCGAGTTTATTCTGAAAACCATGTATAGAAAATCTATATAATTTTTTTTTTGCAGCGATACTAAAAAAACTAACAAAATTAGAAATTTCCCAAATTTCTGTATATACAACGAAATATATTTAAAATAAAAATGAATTTTATGTAGTGAAATATAACCTTGTATGCTTATTAAAAGTTCAATATCATGATTTTTAACTTCTTGAATTTCACATAGAACTTTAAGTCGTTATTTTTTTATTTGGTTTCAACTTCAAATTAAAAACAAGAAGTTGAAGTCAGTAGTGGAAAGAGATGGTATATACAGTTAAAGAAGTTGTAAAATTTTTGACATATTTCAAGAATCCAGTTCAAGTACTAAAGTATACATGCATAAAAGGCTTTTATTTTAGCTTGAAAGGCTCCGGAGAAACTGATTTGCATCAGAGTAGAAAGCACCTCAAATTATGTTACAGATCAAGATCCAAATCAGGGGAGCCGAACAAAGAAGTGAAATACTTCCGTTTAGATACCAAATTACTCAGTCATGCTGTCCAATGATTCGGCGCGACGGTGTTCTAATTGATGCATATTGATTGTAACTTCATTTTCCAGAGTTGAGGGATGCTTCTTACTTTGCCTGGATTTAAGAACTCTAGAGAGAACCTGAACAATGTCCCTCATCGACGGCCTTTCTCTTGCAATAGGCAAAACGCATCTGTGTGCAAGATCAGCCAATTCGTTAAGTTCTCCCACGTCGAATTTCCCATTTAAACGAGGGTCAACTATTTCTTCCCATCCAACTTTGCCTTCTGTACTCATGGCTGCCTATGATAATTAATCACAGAGTTAAGTACTGAAGTCTAAGAAATAAAAAAAGTTCAAAAGACAACTTACTAGCTCAACCTGCTCCATGAGACCCTGGAGAGGCTTTCTTCCAGCGATTAGTTCAAAGAGCAACACACCGTAGCTGTAAATGTCACACTTTTTCGTGAAGCCACGTGTTGATATGTATTCAGGATCAAGGTATCCAAAAGTCCCCCGAATACTTGAGGCACATTTGCTAACCATCTCTTCCCTCGAAAGTCCAAAATCAGCTACCTGCGTAAAATGAGTCAATGTCAATAATACTCAAACCTGTTGATTTTCTTGGAGATAAATTTTCACAACAGTCAGAATCCTACCCTTGCTCTCATCGAGTGATCCAGTAAAATATTGGATGATTTGATGTCTCTATGTACAACAGGTGGAACAGCCTGAGCTCAAAAGAAATCACCCATTAAAGAGAAATCAAGATAAGAGAGGGATAACTGAAGCTCGTTACATAAGGGACTGCTCTACGAATTAGAATAGTGCTTTCTAACTTACACCCTCGTGAAGATATTCCAAGCCTCTAGCTACATCAAGAGCTATTTGAACTCTTACTTTCCAACTTAATGGTTCAACTTTCTCATCTGAAAATCACCAAAAGAACAAGTAATGATGCAAAGTAAGAAGTATATTACTTGACATAAATGAACAAACTAGCTGACTTACTGTACAGATGAGAAGCCAAACTTCCTCTACTCATATACACGTAAATAAGCATGTGCTGGTTCTTCTCAGCACAATAGCCAACCAAATTCACAAGGTTTCTATGATGCAACCTTCCCAAAAGCATAACCTGAGAGTAAAATCAACGAGTACTGGAGTAGAAGGCACAGATTTGAACATTATAATCTGTAGTTTTCGTCCTTGTTTGATAGACTAAGTACCAAATTTCCCAAAATTTTCCTAGGCTATGCAATATTCATGCCCTTTGAGAGTTGAGCCTCTAATGATTAGGCACACACTAAGTACACTCTCCCCATCAGTTGCGTTGATTACAACCAACAAACTAGAACAAGTTCTTACTTACTCTCCAGCATGCCAATTGTCAAATTGAAGTACCTCAGTTTGGAACTCCTTCTCCCCCTGCTTTGAATTGGTCGCAAGCACTTTAACAGCAACTGTATCACCAGATGAAACCTGTGCTTTGTACACGGGACCATAAGCTCCTTGACCAATTAACGAACTAAAATTATAGGTGGCCTTTTGCATGTCCCTGATTGTGGAGACAAGGTGAAAAGCGCACACATGTCAGCTAGCTAATTTCAAAAGCAAAAAATGTCGTGCAAGGAAGTTATCATCACAGATTAAATTCTAGAAGTATTTCCATGCACGACAAACTCACAGTCGTGCATTAAACTTCAGACTAAGAGAATGATAATAATATGGCACGGTGTAAATCATACAAGACCATGAGTGGGCAAAAAAGACATACTTGTAAGAGTACTGGGGGATCCCCGATGCAGCAACCACGCCATCCTTCTTAAATCTACCAAACCACATGGCCATGCCATTTTGTATAGCATACCGTGGCGACTCTATCTCGACGACTGAATCAGAAAAGATTGAGGTGGAATCTGCACCATTTTCACGAATCGGAGTTGTTGCACTGCTCCTGGAACTGCTGCTACCAATCTGGAAACGCTTCCTACGGTATGTAAAGCAAGACAAAGCGACAATAGCCAAAGCTATTCCGATCACCAATCCTATTGATATCCCAATTAATAATCCCACAGTTTCCTTTCTCATCTCTGGTTACTAGGTCCTCAATATATCAGCACATAAAAATACTACACGAAAGAAACCTGCAAAGATAAAAAAAAAGATGATTCAAGAACTCGTGAATCTCTCTGTTTAGGAGCAAGAAAACAATACAGTTGAAGTTTCAAGTAGACTTTTCTTCTTCAAAAGCTCGAATCCGAAGATCGTTAAATCTCTTACCTCAAAAATTATGGCTAAGCAATAGACAGACTGATAGAGTACAGAGATAGGCTTGATAAAGGGGACTTTTGCAGCAAAAAACAGCTCACTACAGAAACCGGAATTTTCATAAGCTTCGGTCAAAATCTCTGGACATTTGCAAAATAGTAAAAGTCAATCTAATCCCACGCTTTTGTTAACAGCATGACATAAAAGTTGCACCTTTGAGAAGGCGACAGCCAACTCGAGACAAATAAAATGCAATAAGAAAAACAGAGAAACCCAGACTACACTCACTTAAAAACCCAGAAAAACATAACTATAATCCTTAAAACCAAAAGGAGATGAACAAAAAAAAGCGCACTAGAGACGTTATAAAAGACAAAGCTAGAAGTACAGTAGCAGTATTTCAAAAAAAGAGTACTGAGACAGACACGTTGACAATATATGGTTAAACCTTTTCCTGGTTGCGAAGGACTGAACGTAGACTATATCGGGCTTGAAGGGGATGTAGTTAATGATAGTTTCGGGGGGAAATCGTCGTGAAAACGGGGAAAGAATGAGGTACTATGCCCCGTTCGAATTTCTGGAGCTCCGGATTCTTGGCACTGAATAATGGACGAAAGAAAGAGTTTTCGGCCAAGCAAAATCAATGGCACTATGGCGTAGGCAGAATTAGTAAGCAGTACGTGCGGGGATGGAGATGGACGGCATCAAAAAAGGAAATGGACGTGAATATGAATTGGAGCAATTCCATTTCCCGAAATCATGTTATGAGATAAAGTTACTCTGATGATACATACAATAATAAATAATTAAGTGGAACATCTAAGTCAATAATTTGATCCAAATATATATTCGAAATGTTTAAATAGATTTTTTACAAAAAGTTTGATCAAAGTTAATGGTCTAACTATTCGTATAATATTATTATTGACAATGCAATTTTGCATTTATAGCAGGTCTTTTTTCTTGAATATTACATTAATTGTTTTGTATAAAATAGTTCATGAATTTACTTTTGATGACACTTCATTTTTCAGAATGGACACTTTTTTTTTTTCCGGAATGGACTCTTCTTTTCTATTAGCTGAAAAAATACTATAACATGGAACATTGTGAATCCTTTTCTTATTGTTCGAATACTCCGATAGTTTTTTCAGAAATTTAAGTGTGCAATGAGTATTTAATTGTTCGTATATACGTGAAATGATTCGACCACATATATATACTAATTTTTTAGTGCAAAAAATAATAATTTAACATAAAAAGAATAATTTTATGGGTTGTCAATAGGCCCAATTAAGTCCATATTAATACTTATTTTTATATTTTTAGAATAAAATAATATTTTTTATAAAGATAATCAGTTTGACGCTATAACGTGCAAAATAAAATTGCCAATTTCGTTTTCAGGGACACAAACGAGTTGGTAAGATTTGGGATACTATAGGAGTATCTTCTGAAATAAATTTTTTTCATGGATTCGATTCTCGTATGTAGTATAATCTCACTGATATTGTAGGATATGCGCTGAGATTAGTCCGTATATAAGTCATCTCCCTCAAACTCCTATCTACTCGTACATATCTTTCGATTTAAAATTTATATGAATAAAATGGTGTCTGACCCATGTAAATATAAATGTTAGTCTCTTGTCAGGCTAATGTTTAAAAAAAAAATAAAATAAATTGCCAATAGCAGGCATTGTGGCAATAAAAGTTGTAGAACAAGTGTCAGTGAAATTTCATACCTATCATAATCCATCCATCGATCTTTAGTAAATGTCAATTCAAAACTAAATTTTTTGTTCCGTCTCTTGTATGTAATGCACGTGCCTTGTTTATAAATACGTTTCAAAATTAAATGTCAGTAGGACATAAGAATGGACCTGACATATAAATGCTTAATTAGGCACTTAAAAATATAATAAAAAATTAAAATTTAGCGATGATCCTAATAAAATTAAATTCAATGATGCACATCTCGTTATAATTATTATCACTTGATAGAGATGGAATTTATAAGTTGAATTGAGAAGATAATAGGAAGCAGAACGCAATGATGGGGGGTGGATTGTCTGAAATAAGCGTGGTTCCAAAAGTGGGGACCAACTCCAGGAATAAAGACACAGCCTACCAATTTTTCCGGGATTCAAATTCTTTTTTGATCCATCGGATAAAGAGAAATAATGGAATTTAATCATATTAGATTGTGTAATAATTAAATGTTAAGACATTTGTTTTCCAATTAATTGTTTATAAGAATAGGCCTATAATATATTTTATCTACGTTACATGTGTCTGACCAGTAGCGTTGTTATGCATTGATTCGAAATTCAAATAGGTAATATGATTTTATGTGATTATGGTTGAAATTTGGGCCTTCTCCAATCCTGGATTAAGAGTTTCTTATAGGCCCATCGTGGGGCCACAATTTGATTAAGTGATCCCTTACTTTAAAATAAAATTAAGATATGTTTATTATATTTCTTTTAAAATACATAAACTTAAATTATTTGAAATGATCGTTCCTTTGAGGCAGCCTCCTCCTAGCCCGTTGGACAGGCATTGTTTTGAATTTGGAAATTTTAAATTTAAGATATGCCGAAGCAAGATCCGTGCCAAATTTTCAGAAACAAACTTGTCAGTACAAAATTCTCCAAACTTGCTTAGATTAATTATATCCAAATGCCTAATAATACATCAAACTAAAGAATATATAGAGTAATTGGTTATTTTCAAGTATTTTTAAAGATATTCACGTACTTGTATAGTTACACTTATCCATAAATTTCATGCTTACAAGGAAAAATTTTGTATGTTAAATTTTGTCAATTTTTCATATTATATATATATATAAGTTTGATATGATGGACACCAGGCTGACGTGACAGCACCAGGAAGTGACACGTCAGCTTGGTGTCCACATGGTGCCCACCATATCAATCTTTTATATATATAAAGGTCTGATATTGTGGACGTCTGTTATGGGCACCTGGAGATGCTCATCCGAAAATCATAGAAAATTGATATAATATTCGGCTGAGCATCTCCAGGTACCAATAACAGGAGCCCAATATCATTGATATATATATATATATATATATATATTATTAATTATAGGGTGAGATAACTGTGATTGAACTTCAGAATGTTATCGATTGCGGGTCCCTGGTTAAGTGGGCTTTGTCATTCTTTGCTATAATATTTGCTTCAGCCCACTTTGAACGATAAGAGATTTTGAAATTGGATTTTGATCATAACTTATGAATTTGGAATTTAAGTTTATGTTTAAAAAAAAAACTCAATTTTTTGTTATTTGGAGAGGTGAATTCATGAATTCTTATACATCCATCCTCTTCAGGAACCAGATATGATTCAACTCTAAGTTTAAGTCCAGAGAATAAATATCAGTTGCAAAATAACAAATATAATAATTAAATGGACAGTAGTGATGTTTCAACTCTCACGGAAGTAACGCGAGGACAAACGTTTGCTTATATGTCAGCCGTATGTTTGTATACTTTACAATCGTCAATCCCCTAGCATTTTCTCCATATGTCCGTTTGTAAAATCATTTAAGTTTATTATTTTTCACATGTGTTTATTTATAATTTCGTCTACCCTGCATAAATTAGATAATAATAATAATTATAATATTCAAAAGATATTAAGAATCGTGAAATATCGAACAAAAAAATTTAGGCTTGAAAAAAATTTGAGAATATTCAAGTTCGGGTCGAATACGAACGAAATATTTGTCAAACCTACTTATAAAGCTCACAAACCGGCTAGATTTGCTTGTGTCCATACATGAGACCATTAGCGGTAAGGAGTTACAAAAAATAGAGCCTATAAATATATGGATTTATGATAAAATGAATAAGAAGAGGCGAAGGTTAGTTGTTAGGGATGGGGTAGAAATGTAGTTTACGTTTCAACTTCATCAGTTCAGCCATTTTGCATTCAAGCGGTGAGACTTATTATAATTCTCATCATTGGTCGAAGGAGGGGTTTTATTATTCTAAAGCCTCAACTATTTATAGCCTCGACGATATACCGATTAATTAACAACCCTCATGAGGTTTTTATTATTCTAAAACCTCAACTAAAAGAAAATTACTTATTGATTTGAGCATGTTTTCCTTCTCACATATGATATCCAGCGAACTCGGCAGAATATAACATTGGCACGTGCACTTTTGACAAATATAATAGGCTGGAACATTCTTCGTCGAGTCAACGCGTAGGTTAGCGTGGAGACTAACCCCTTAGTCAATTCGTTAGTTATGCCGTCAACGATTCCGTCACCGTCAAAATTCAATGGAGTTTCCACCCACCATCGTCTCCCTTATCGCCATTGCTATTTATGTGCACATTCTCTTGTTTTCCCTCATTCATGCATTCGTACTCCAACTATTCGTTTCGAAACACAATCTTTGACTTACCAACTGCAGGAAAATCAGGTACTTATTCTTTACTGAACTTAATGTTTCTGCCTTATGCTCGATTTGTTCTTCTTTGCTGGATTTGAGTATGCTCGCGTTTGGATTCATTTGTTTATCTGCGTGCTGCGAATCTTTATTTGCTTGTTGCATCAAAATGGAGAACCTCAATATTGAGCTTTGTAGAAACCCCTCGAGCTTGATTGTTTTTTTCTTTAAAAAATTTTGGACTAGCCATATTCTTTAGAGAATTTATCCATTTATTTTTTAATTAATGCTTTCTGTAGTTCTGTAAGGACCACAAAATGGGAAAAGAACATGCTTTCTCTACCTCTTTTATTGGTCTTTGATTACAGTGGGATTAGGAAAAATGGGTTCATATCTTGTGTGGATTTGGAACAGATCTTGAATGGTCTCAGGCGTTTCTGTCAATGGAAAGTGTTTAAGTATGCTTTTCGTCTTTTCGATTGGAAGATGGGATGTTCTGCAAATATCCGTGAGAATAGATGTTAAATTTACAATTCCCAGTTTTGAGCTTTAGCTTGGAGGTAGCTTTTAGTTTGTATTCAAATTCTTTACTAACAAGACTGAATCCTGCCCGCCCGTAGGAAACGAGAAAAATAAAATGGAATAGTATTGATATCAAAGTGAAAACATGGTCCTAGTTACTACTTTGGTGTACTCCTCACAATTTTGTATCGGAATCGAATTGAATCTAATGTACAATCTATGGATACATTGCACGAGCTTGTCTCTATCACCTGAAATATTGTGTGCTGTCAAATTTATCTGTAAAATGGTGGGATAGCAGATGCTGAACTATTGCTTATGCTTGATAAGATTGAAATGAGTTTTTTAATACTGCCTCGTTGTTTCTCTTCTACAGGTTTATTTTTTCTGCTAGATACCAAGGAACTGCATTTTGCATAGTACATTTTTTTCTTGTTTGATGGACACAAATTATATTGAGTTCAGTGTTACTGGTGCAGAAGTTTCTTCTTATCCTACTGTTTCTGCCTTACCGGCAAATCTGTTCAGTTCTTTAGAATTCGATGCAATAAACTCTTCTAATTCGCCTTACTCTACCCATTCTGATACTGATACACTGTACGCGTACAAGGGTAATCTGGAGCAGCAAAGTTCGCCGGATAATTTTTACGTATCCACACCTTCTTCCAATTCTTTGCCGTATTACGAAGAATACCTTCAACAATCAAGGCCCACTTCCTTCTGCCGTCAGGATAACCTATTAGTTCGTTCCAGTGGATTGTTTTCTCTTCATAGTGCTGATCACAACCAGCACATAAGGCGTGCTTTATTGGAGATGGAGAGTGTACTTATGGGTCCCGATGACGACGAGGAGGTCGCAACATCAGAACCATGTTTTGGGGAAAATAAGAGATCTCGGGCACCAATCCAAGGGTCACGAGGCTGGAACCATGAATCCCGGGGGTCTCCTTTAAATCCTTCCGATTCCGTGAGCAGCTCTAGTGAGGAACACAAGATGGAGACTCAGTACAAGGCTATGGAAAACTTTGCGTTGCAAGGTTTCCCCCCTAACAACCTCAAACAACTACTGGTTGCATGTGCTACGGCACTTTCCGAATATAAATTAGATAAGTTTGAAAAGTTGGTGCTACATGCTCGTGCCTCCGTATCTATTACTGGAGATCCGATTCAACGTGTAGGTGCATACATGCTTGAAGGATTAATAGCAAGGAAAGAGCTGTCTGGCACTAACATCTACCATTCCTTGAAGTGCAACGAGCCAGATAGCAAAGATTTGATGTCGTACATGCACATACTGTATGAAATATGCCCGTATTTGAAGTTTGGATATATGGCTGCTAATGGGGCCATTGCTGAGGCATGTAAAAATGAGAACCGAATCCACATCATAGATTTCCAGATTTCACAAGGGACTCAATGGATGACTCTCTTACAAGCACTTGCAGCAAGACCTTGTGGTGCCCCACATGTTCGAATTACTGGGATTGATGATCCTGTTTCAAAACATGCTCGTGGAGACAGTCTTGCATTAGTAGGAAGACGTTTGGCAGCAATTTCTGTGAAATTCAACATCCCTGTCGAGTTTCACCCCATTCCAGTTTTCGCTCCTGATATTAAAAGGGATATGCTTGATGTTCGACCCGGTGAGGCGCTGGTTGTGAACTTTCCACTGCAACTTCACCACACACCTGATGAGAGTGTTGACGTGTCGAATCCAAGGGATGGGCTTCTGAGATTAGTGAAATCGCTTTCTCCAAAAGTGGTCACTCTAGTGGAACAAGAATCAAACACGAACACTGCCCCTTTCCTTCAAAGATTCATTGAAGCTCTAGACTATTATTCAGCCATGTTTGAGTCCATAGATGTTACAATGCCTCGGGACCGTAAAGAGCGCATCAATGTGGAGGAACACTGTTTGGCTAGAGATATTGTGAACATCATAGCTTGTGAAGGGAAGGAGAGAGTAGAGAGACACGAGCTCCTTGGAAAATGGAGACTGCGGTTCATGATGGCCGGTTTTCGAGCATACCCCTTGAGTTCTTATGTGAACTCAGTGATTCGGGGGTTACTGCGATGCTACTCGGAGAATTACACCTTGGTGGAGAAGGATGGAGCTATGCTGTTGGGATGGAAGGACAGGAATCTGGTTTCAGCTTCTGCTTGGCATTGATGTAGTCATATTTTAAGATATACTGCTCAATTGTTCTACCATTTCTGCTGTTGTAAAATCCAGGTTTCAGGTATAGAAACGAGGTACAAGTCATAAAAAAGAACGTGTTTTTACTGTGCAAGTGATTTGCTCACTTTTGAATTTAAAGTTCATTAATCATAGATTTCTTTTTCAAATCAATTTTGAAATTACTATGAGATTTCACATGCGTGTAATTTTATTCAGGTGTGCATCTCGCATGACACCATTTCGAATATATTATTTTAATTAATTGGAATTATTTGGATAAAAGTAGTTTATTAGGTTCCAAATTTATTATTAAATATGTTAAGTCCGTGTTCTAGTTTTTAAGTCAATCATTGCTAGGACCCAAAAAGTTGGTCGCCGACGGATGACGATGATGCCATGGCAGGACACACACTAATGCGGTTTACTTGAAATTAGTAATGAAAGTCAACAGTCATGGAAGGATAGTCAACTCAAATTTGATAAGTTGGACCGACCTGGACAACCCATGATGAACTTTAATTAGGATGTCCACGTTTATGCATTAGACTATGCCCTTGCTTTTCTTTTTTTCCTTAAATTTTATTTAAAGAACAGAGTATGACACATTTGGTGTATAATCCGTTGGAAAATGGACAAGGTCCAACTAATTAATCGAGTTATAACCGTCCGATAAAAGTCGAAATTAACTTGAAAACTTGAATCTACATTTCGAGTAGATATTTTTGAAATATTAATTTGCTCAAAACCGATTTCAGGTGAATGAGAAATTAATAAAGCAATTAAAGCTCATTTATTGGGAATTATGCAGTTGTCCCACATCGGGAAAAGAACCTAGTCAAACTGTAACGACCGGACTTTTCTCAAAAGAAATCAAGAAGATTGGGGTTCAAATTGAAAGACCAAAAAAATTTCGATCTTGATGACATAACCAGTCGTTACTAACTTTCTGGACTAAAGTGTGAATAAACACAACTCATATCCGATGAAGGAACTCAGACGTGAAAAATAAAAAAACGCGAAACTATTACACATCTGAATCATAATAACGTACGTGGAAATAATAGATGTCTGATAGAAATCTGATGATTCAAAACAAACGGTATATATAGTTAAATATAGAGTCTGTACAGAATTTCTACAAAACAACGAAACTAGAAATCTGATACTACCAAAAACTACGACTAGAGTTTCTGTACAACGAAACAAGGTCTGAAAGGAACAATGAAATCTGATGTCCGCGATAAACACATCCTTCCTTTCTGATCATCTCCCTCCAGCTCCTTACTGCTCATTACCTGCACTCAATGAAAACTAGTGAGCCAAAGGATCAGCAGGTAAAATCTGGAATAACGAAATCATGCAATAGAAGCTGATACTGTAATTGGAATCTGAAATCTGAATACATAACTGAATTCTGAATACGCTTTAGAATGAACAAGCGCAATAACATATCCGAGAAATCTGATAGAAACTGAAAGCATAAAACATAATCAAATTCTGAAAATATTTTCTTTAAACATCTATAGAGCTGTGATTAAAATCACACTTGCGCTCTTCTTTCATTTTCTGAAATTATGACAATACTTTAAACATTTTGGTCCAATTCGTTTGATCAAACTCCTCATATCAGTCTCTTAGCACTATGGCTCATGGTGAAGGGATATACAGATCTGTCGACCTATACACCTGATCCTTCCTCTATTGAAAGGGCACACGATTCGTCAGCCGCGCACTCACCCTTCCTCTGGGGACCCTCTTTGTTGTCATAACTTAAAACATTTTCTAAAACAACGTTCTGCTCTTTCTTTTCTTTCTTAAAATCTGTTTTCTTTCTCTCTTGTACGATTTACTGGTTTTTCTTTTGTCTAATGATGTTCTGGAACTTCAAGGGATTTCTCTGTAAAACTTGCGAAGATGAAAACTGAATAAAAGCTCTACTTGAATCTGTCAATTGAATCGAATAATTCTTTCGAATTGAAGCGGAAATGAATAATTTCAGTCGTTGAACAAACCAACAGCTGAACAATATCCCAACAGCTGATGAACAAAACCAACAGCTGAATATGAATTAATACATCAGCTGACAACAAACAAAGTCAACAGCTGATCATGAGCTATACAACAGCTGAACACATACGAAGGCAACAGCTGAATCATAAACAAATGCAACAGCTGACGACAAACAATACACCAGCTGAACATGAAATAGTGCGACTGCTGATCGCAACTACTGAACGCAAACAATGCGAGAGCTAAAATCTATACTTAGAATATTTTCACCCAACAAATATCAGTCGTGGTATAAGAACCAGATTTCAGACTTAACCGTGTGGAAGAACATGAACTACAACGGTTTTCTTCGTCTGAAGAATTCAAAATATCTCAAGAAATTTCTGGAAATAATCGAATAAGTTACTTGTAAGCTACTTCGATGGAATTTCTGAAGAAAACTCAAGAAACTACTGAATGAACATCACCAAACTATTTTCTAAAACATTTCAGGATCAAAATACAGTAAAACGCAACTTTCATAAAAACAGAGCATGAACTTTTCTGGTTTTGAAGAACAACCGAAGTTTTCTTCCATACTTTAAAATCTCATATAAACATGCAAACAGAACTGAATATATGCTTTCACCGAGTGAGCAAGAAACAGAGTTTACTTGCCTGAATTCTTGAACACAAATCACAGTAGAAATTCAGCAAATCACCAACACTCCGATCGCCTCCTTCCAAAAGCTTTAAAAGACTTTTGCTCGGTTTCTTAGAGAGAGAGAACCGCTTTGAACTAATTTGTTTTGAAGATAATGATGCATGAAGCAGCTTATCATTCTATTTATATGGTATAAAATGCCTAAGGAAAGAAACACGTTTAATCAAGATGTTCAATTCTCCTAAAAGCGTACTCTGTTTTATACCAAATGATGCATATGGAAACCGAACGAATTTAGTTAAAACAAAGGATTCGATTGGCTTGTAGGAATTGACTAGACATCTACTGCAAATTGCATTCCTGACATCTGAAATCTTATTCAAACCGAAGGCTGATTAAAGTATAAAATCCAACGTCTGAATCTTTAACATAGTGTGACAACTGATATCACGAAAAGCTGAAACTCAACTCAATATACAATGGAAGCTGAATTTACGTAAACATGAAATCTGAAATTTAGCTCTTAAAAGAAGAAAGCTAAACAGTACATATCTGAAATCTGAAACTCGATTAAATCAAGAGTTAAATAGAATAGCATTGTAATCCCTCAATCTCATAACTTTCTAATTGTGGCCTCTAGAATATCTGGGCGTTACACAAACATTCCTTATATATGACTTCGTATTATGTGTAAATAATTAATACAAGTTAAAATAAACCTGAGAAGGTTCCTCGAGGGCGAGTAGGTGCAAAGCACCTACAAGCCCGCGCCCGTGTTGGTGCCGGAGCACGTCGCTTTGTCGCAATGGGCGCTTTAAGGTGCACTTTGCACTTTGCACTTCGCACGTATGCATCGTCGCGAGGAGCATTGAGGAGCTCTTAAATTTATGCTCGAGTGACACGGGATGACTAGGCAGTGACGTGGCTACGATGTGGCCACAATGACGGATGAGTGGGCAGTGACAAGCGTAATGATATCAACCGTTGGATCGGATATAAATCGAAGGAGTGTGATGAATCGCGAAAAGTTGCGATATGAACCGTTAGATGGATTGTGAAAAGACACGATCCAAGCCATTGGTGAAACGATGCAATCTGGAACGTCTGATCTAGGATCGACGGATGCGATTGGTTCAATCTAAGGGTTGCATACTGAAAGGTCATGATCCTTCAGAATGGACATAATCTGGACCATTGGATGTAGATCCAATGGCTACGGATCAAGCCTTTCCTAAGAGTTGTGACTATTCACCAAAAGTCCCCTGTCTATTCAAACTCTATAAATAGAACCCCCAAGTCTGAAATGAACCGAGTAGTTCGTCGTTGTATCTTGAGAAACGATTGCCACAAACCATAAGTATCTGAGTGGGGCAATATCGTTTTAAAGAAATAGTGTTCAACACTATCCTCGTCGTTGTATCTTGAGAAACGATTGCCACAAACCGTAAGTACCTGGGTGGAGCAATATCATTTTAAAGAAATAGTGTTCAACACTATCCTCGACGATCACAATTCTGCATTCCAACAAAAGTGCCTACATAATCAGAGTCATTTAAGTAAGTTATCTTTCATTCGCAGTTGCTGAAACAATAATTCACTACGATTAAATTAGGTTGATTTCAAAATATTCGTACTAACATAATAATATATCACATGCATTATATCTTGAGCGCTTGTAAGTTCTTGTTTTTTTTTTCTTTTTTCCTCTTTATTGAAATTAGCGAATCTGGGTGCCGGCTAACTATTAGTTTTAGTCTCATTATCATTGAATTTTAATCGAGTATGTTTGAATAAAAATCAATCTGAGTCATTTTCATCGTCGACTTAACTTTGAACCGTAACTATGATACTTTATAGGGTCGGAGAATTTTCTACGAAGGTTACATTGTTCCGGAACTGCCCAAATCCTTTTTTAAAAGAATAAGAGACCAAAATATCCAATCGCTGGCTCAACGTTTTTCGTCTTTCCACCCAGCTCCGCCTCACTTTCCATGTCTCAAGAAACTGATGTTTCTATATATAGACCGTATATATATGACGCAGAAAAAGAAAATATATATTCTGGAATACAGACGTCACTTTAAACTCCAATCCTAATCCTAAAAACTAAAAGCAGCTAGCAGGCCAGGCCCTCTCTCAGAAAACAGGACTATCGTTCCAGTTCTTGTTAGATACAATGTCAGAAAGTTCGCCTACTAAATCATCACCCGATGGAGTGGACCTCCGCTCGCCGCTTATTCAACCGGGTTCCGCCGCCTCCACCAAAAGGATGGAGAGGCTTAGCATAGACGACATGTTGCTCAAGTATTGCGGGGAGTTTGGCTGGTGGCAATTCAGACACTTCGTGTTAACCAGCACGGCCTGGGCTCTTGAGGCATTCCACACCATGGTCGTCATCTTCGCCGACCGTGAACCGGATTGGCGGTGCTCAGCCGGCGGTTGTCCTGCTGGGGTTCAGACTCTGTGCCAGCTTGAACCCGGTTCTTGGGAATGGGTTGGTGGGACTGGGAGCTCCACGGTGGCCGAGTTTGGTTTGATTTGTGGACAGAAATATAAGATTGGCTTGGTTCAGGCCCTTTTCTTCGCAGGCTGCATGATTGGTCTGTAGCCTAACGCTTTGCGTCCCAATCTACGATTAGCTACCTTCATTATTTTCAACGCACTATGTGAATTCTTGATTCAACAAACATGAAACTCGCGTTTTCAATACAACTAATAGATACTACCTCACCTCAGTTAAGTTGATTTTGTAGCGTAGTTTCTTTACTTGTTATATATCTCAATCATCTTATTCTTGAGTGGTTTACTGCGGAAGACAGATTTGTTGTATCTTGAAGTTTGCTTATTGAATTTGCTGGCTAGATTAGTCAGATATGGAAGGTTGTGTGGACTGGATTAAGATTTTGTTAGCCTAACTAAGAATCGGATTTTTTGAGCTGGCAAAAATTATTTTCTTGGACCGCATGACAAATTTAATGGAGTATATATGACTCAGAGTGGGTTGTCATTGATCAAATGTGAGTAAACCAATCGGTCCATTGTTGCCATGGTGCGCGGTTTAAGTTAACTTAGATAAGGTCCATGTTCCCACTAGCTAGACCACGTTTCTTGATTTTGCCCTCCGTGGTGGTATGTTCCGCTAAAGTATGATTTCTATAAGGAAATTGTGTGCACAATTCTGACTAAATAACAACAGAATCAGATTATGTTTTTCTACAGGTGCTGGAGTGTTTGGACATCTTTCAGACTCCAGACTGGGAAGAAAAGGTTCACTATTAGTTGTATGCATGTTGAACGCCATCTTTGGTTGTACAACAGCTCTTTCCCCAGATTATTGGACTTATACTTTACTGCGCATTCTCACTGGTTTCAGCACCGGAGGAGTTGGCCTATGCGCTTTTGTCCTAGCCACCGAGCCGGTCGGCCCTAGGAAGCGTGGGGTCGCAGGAATGTCCACGTTTTACTTCTTCTCAGGAGGGATCGCCATTCTCTCTGGAATTGCTTATATTTTTAGAACGTGGCGAGCCCTTTATATCGCCTCATCCATCCCATCCCTTCTCTTCCTCGTCATCGTACTACCATTTGTTTCTGAGTCCCCTCGGTGGTGCTTAATTCGGGGGAACACCGGCCGTGCCATGAAAACTATGTGTGAAATTGCTAAAGTGAATGGGAAGAATCTCCCTGCAGGCGTCACCCTCGCCCTTGATCAAGAGACAAATGAAAATAGAACAGAACAAGAACCGACACACGCTGTGACAGGAACTCTTTTGGACGTACTTCGCTCGCCACTCACGCGAATCCGTTTATTTTTAGCAGTTGCCATTAACTTCTTATGCTCCATTGTATACTATGGCTTGAGCTTGAACGTGGTGAACCTTGGAACCAATCTCTATATCAATGTTTTCCTCAATGCAGTAGCTGAGATGCCTGCCTTTCTGTTAACTGCAGTATTATTAGACAAGTTTGGTCGAAAGCCATTGAGTATAGTGACACAATGGTTCAGCGGAGTTTTCTGTATTGTGGGAGTCCTTTTTAAACGGGTATGGAATATGGAAGACGATTCGAATGGTTTGTGGTATTCTTGGGATATTGGCATGGCTGGAACATATAATCTGTTGTTTATTTATACGGTAGAACTGTTTCCTACCGTTGTTCGAAATGCAGCACTTGGATGCGCGACTCAAGCAGCACAAATGGGGGCGATCCTGGCGCCATTTATTGTCGTCTTTGGAGGTGGGATCCCTTTTCTGGTTTTTGGGGTTAGTGGTGTTGTAGGAGGGATTTTGGCAGTTTACTTGCCGGAGACCTTGCATAGACCTTTGTATGATACAATGGCTGGGATGGAAGATGGGGAAAGATTTGGACTAACATCTTGATATGGGTTGAGAGATACTTGCGTCATTTTAGTTTTTACATCCATTATCTACTGCTATTTCCCTGATGACCGTGAAATCGAAACCCAAGCCGACTCTAGCGGCTCCATCCGATTTAGCTTGGTGGTGGTGGGACTGCATGCGCTACTTAAGCATGCTTGTTTAGGAGCTAGACCAAGAGAGACGTGGCGGACTGACTTTATGTACTACCCATGCTTTTGAGCATCAGCAATTATTTCATATATTTATTCTGCATATGTTATCTTTATTTTATAATTTATGGTACAACTAACTCAAGTTATTAGCAACTTTATGTTGTGTTCTTATTATAAATCGATCCAATATCGTGAACATAAAGTTAAGCTTGGAATGGCAGTGGTACACATTTTCTGCAATCCAATGCAACATTTATTGCTAAAGAAAGTTAATGCTTGCTGGAAAGTTGAAACATTGGGCACAAAACATTAACGTATTAGGAGAAAACCAGAGATACAATTGTATCTATTTACGTGAACCTACTTGTTCTGTTAAAACATGAAAGGCGTTGGAGGGAATGCTGGAATCATGACTGACAGTGGAGTCTCCCTGTGAAAATCAACAAACATAATGAATCAAGATTAATACATTCAGATTCAGTGAATAATAGAAGGCAAGAAAATGGAAAAAAGATAATCGAAAAACAAATCAGTCAAAATGTTTACTTAATTACCAGGCCTGAACGCGATGTAAACCACGGTTCCTCTCTTTTTCCGAAGTGGATGAAACATTCCTCTTGAGACTCCGCCGCCACCGGGCTGCGGCGACCGGGGTTTCTATACTGTTAGCCCTTTGAGCTGTCATCACGTTATCCTCAGAGATCGAGGACAGACGAGGTCGCCATTCATGTCTCTCCTTCACCCTCCCTCGCTTCCGTCCCACGGGGTGGCGATGCTCCTGCACCATCAGCATTCGGGATTCCTCCCCCGGTGGCCGACGGACCTCCGACGAGCACGATCCATAACACGTCATGAAATCCAACAAAAACTTCATATATCTACAAACAACGATCGGAAAACAAAAAGAGGAGAAGATTAAAGCGAACCGACTACACACGCATATATGTGTGATCGTCGCTTCGTTGAGATTAAATCGTTTGATTATCTCAACAAGTTTTAGTTTTTCTCCTTATCGTGCGTGATGCTGGCATTCGAGTGTATGTTACTTCTATAAATAGTTGACATGACGTGGGATCTGGTTCAAACACAGAAAATTAAGCCATATTCGATTTGACATCAATCTTAATTTAATTAATAAGGAGAGACTTTCGACATAGAGTTTTAATGGGTCTATTGACACTCCGTTTAAGAAAATTATCATTATTTGAAAAGGTTTATATAGACGATTTTAAATACAAATTTAAGACAACTAGTAACTAATAAACTATGTTTTAATTAATCGTAGATAGGATAGCCCAATATTTGTCCACGATGTTAATTAATTAACATAAAGAGAAAGAAATCCTTTTATGAAATTCGTGAAATATTCAACCTTAGCTAATACAGATAAGAATGAACATTTTGTATATCAACCTAGTCATTACAAGGAAAATATTAACATTATTTAGTCATTACAAGTAAACGACGAATAGAGATCGATGGACAGATAAATTGATAAACCAAATACTTACTGGGAATTCAGTTTTCTTTTGATTTTAATTACAGGTATTATTTGCAAAAGCTTATAATTGTAAATATTTCCCAGTTTATTGCGTAGAAGTTTGATAGTTTATTTAAAGTAAGTTACTGCAGATTAAACAGCACCGTAAGAGAACCAAGATTAGTTTTCTTTCAGTCGCAAATTAAATGAACATGCTTGTCGAGAAATGTAAGTGTGTTTGTGTTGTTTTCCTCTTCTTCTTAGAAATATTATGAAGTGGCAATACAGATGTGTACGTGGTGGTAGCCTTGAGTGGAAGGGAATCGAGCCGAAAATATCCATCGTCAGGTAACTTTCGGGGTGAACTCCACCCGACGCAATTCCTCCACACTATTGGTTCTCCATTGCCACAACTGTGACTCGAAACATTCCAATTGTCAACGTCGGTTCATCTTGTTGTCAGCATATCGTGGAATAACTAGCAAATACCAGACCCTTCCTTTGGATGAAGAAGCTAGCTTTCTTGAACAGAAAATGTAAAGGCCAATATATATAGAGTTATTTCGATCAAACAACTCAAGAGGTATCTCTATGTCGTCAAGATTTGCATCCATTCTGTGACTTAACAAGGTTTACGTTGCAATGAATTGTAACAGATGTGTAGAAACTTCTTGATAGTCTATAGTCACCACATAAATCACTTTCTTAGTGGATAAGCAGTAAGAAGATCCCACATCAACTTCCTGTAATAAATTGGATACTAGAATATATGGGGATCATTCGCATGCTTGAACAACTTATCAACCAATTAACAACTATATTTAACCTCGAGCCATCCTCATCTTCCATCAAGCTAATTAAAGGTTGAAGGAGATAAAACGTTTGGATCAAAGATACAACCATTATGTTTGAACTTTAATATATCCGATAGGGTGTAAGCCTTAATTTAATACATGAAGGCTATTTGTTTTTTTTTTATTTAATTGATATACATTCAATGAAAACCCAATCTATATAAGGGTTCATGATCCCTAAACCACATGGCAATCCTTCTATAGTATAGCCATCAACAGGTAATAGCGTACATTTAATAGCGCAAGGAAATAAATGTCTCTCAAGGCATATCGTGCAGACGTGGAACGTCACACGGATTGATAGAGATACCAGTTATTGTAGGTACATTTTCGTATGTTAGTTTAAATTTCTTGATGATTTAACTTAGAATCTTGATATCCAGATGATGGTTTTAATATAGTGGTTAAGTCGCAAACAAGTTGACATTAATATATTTTTTATGTACTGAAATCAAATGTTGTGGATGAGGTGTGGTACAGTATAATAGATTATACTACACTATAACATTAAGAATTTTAAATATAGTTTTCAGGTACTTGTTTCGGGCAACAATTTTTTGAAAATAAGAACAAACGAGATAAAATATAGACACGCTACAATATAATTTATGGAGGGCTTAAGTAGTAGTTCTTTTTTTTTTTTTAAGAATATTTAAGATTGGTTTCGGTAATACTCAACGACTTTTAAAAAATAAGAACAAATGGGATAGAGACGGCACTGAGAATGTTTATTACAAATTCTGTTTCTATATAAGTGGCTTGAATAAGTTAAGAAAAATTAACAGTTACTTGAGAATAAAAGCGAAAAGTTGAAAATCGAAGTTCATAGTCTTTGATAAGTATGTGATTTTACATTATGATTATTGCACCAATGTTTTGGCATAATTATTTTTCTCAAAACAGAATCGCCCTTCCATGAAGTATTATTGTTAACATGATTATAAACTAATACAAAATTTGATTATGAGAAACACTTAAACTTGCAAAATTGTAATTAAAAAAAGTTCTTAATAAGTTATTTTTAATTTAATTATCATAAACACTATTTATTTTGTTGAGAATTGAGATGCTCGATCAAATCATCCCACTGTCAGACTCAAGTTAAACCATGTGATAATGATATTGAATTTTGATGAACAATGGTATGAATATTTTGGATATTAATCATTCGACAATTCTATCTGCCGTTTATTATTCATGGAGCTCGATGAGATGCATCCATTTAGCATCCCTTGGTATTCTAAGAACAAATTATAGGGGGACAATATATATTTGATCCATGTATTATTTAATCATTAAGGCTACTTTCGGTAGAAGTGATTAATGAAAATATTGATATCTAATCAATAGTTATTTGTTGTTTGGTTTATTTTTTACTCCATATGATAATTTGATAAGTCAGAACAAATCCCGTACTGTTCATACAATTTATACACTATCTGAGTGATTTGTTTTCCCTGCCAGCTGATGTGATTCTCTATCATAAACCCATATCACTACTTATATATCCTTTTTATCATGATAAAAATATTAATTTTTTTTTTACAATTAAATAATTTGTAACTTGCACTTATGATATAATTTTCAAACACAAGAAAAGTTTTGGTTGAGTTATTTTTGTCCCTACAACAAAAATAAAAAAAATCATCAATTACTCTAAAATCATATCAAACAACACATAACTTATCAAACTTTATTATATATCCTCATCTATTATTTTCTTATCACTCTGATTAATATCATTCACTTACCTTTTCACTTGAACCAAGCGGTACCTAAGAAAATGTTCAGTTTAAGGTATGGGAACAATGGGATGGGCCGATAGGCAACATATGGGCCAATAGTTATTTACATATTAACTAGACAATCTCGTTGGACTTGGTGGTGTGTATACAACACATTCTGCTTTTAAGAAATAGTACTTGCAATTATTCGAAAATAGTTGATCATGAGCTTTTACATAAAGATTAAAATAAAATAAACAGGTTTGAATGTTCTCTATCATGCTTCTACTTAAATTACGCTGATCCAAAGAATACTAAAAATAGATATTATAAATATAACGCAATTCGAAACTGATAATTTTGTTAACATTTAGCATAGTCATTATCATTATTTCATGTGATTCAACGCTATCATTATTATTTATTTGAGTAAAACTATGGATCAAGTATATATAAAAAGTTAAAATGTAATGATAAATAAAAGTACTCAAATCTTCAAATCCCGGTCCCTTGAAGATATTTAATGCTGGGTATGGACCGGGCTTAAACTCTCGGCTTCTCTTGTTACGGTACTTTAAAATTATTTTAATATTTTGGTAATGTTATTTCTTTTTTTCTTTTTTTTTTTTTTTTTGTAATTACTTTTAAAATAACCTCTACCCTCATCTCATATCTCAGTATGAATCATGTTGCATTGCATCTGGCGTTTCCCCACCTGTTCCTTTATTTTCCTTCCTTAGTTCAATCTGCCACACAACAAAGAGAATATTTTTCTTGGAATCTTATTCCCAATTCTAAAGTACACAAACTCCTGCAGGATTTTTTCCAAGTTACTTTAGTTCAAGTTTTCCAGATCGATACGGTGTACATAGTTCCATTTACACATGAAGCGTGGATATGATGAATCTTCGTCGTCGGGTCTTCTTGGACCTCCTCAATCCAAATTTAAATACAACCCCGTAAGGTGTTTTTTGCCTTTTCTTTGGTTATTTGATTCGAATTAGATTAAAGGGTTTAGGCACCATCCAAAAGTTCCTCTTTTTCCTGTTTTTTAAGGAAAATTTGTGATTATGTAATTTTCTGGGTTCTGCTCAATTCTTTTGGTCTTCTGTTTAATCGAAACACACCCAAAGTTCCTATTTCTTTCAAGACAAAAGGTGAATACATGAAAACTTATGGTGTTCTCTTGATTTGATTTTAATTATAACCCTGGTCATAAGAAAGCTCGTAGCTTTTTCAATTTTTGGCTAGTGTTAAATGATAAAAGTAAATTGAGCTTGGGGTAGTGAGCATCGGTGATAAGTTTTTTGCTATGTTATTTATTTTTTGGGTTTGCGATGGTATCCCATATAAAAAATAAGCTCAAACAGATGCTGGAATAAAGCTAAGGGTTTACATTTCGTTTTCTGCAACATTTCTTTTCTTTTGGGATAGGAAATAGAAGCTTATTTGGTCAGCATTTGTTGTCCAGGTGATGCAGAATTTTTGGAAGATGCAAGTACTAAGATATTTGCAAGGAAAGTAGCTGATCATTACAGTGCAAGAACGAATCAGACATTGGAAGAACGGGAAGCCAGCCCCATTATTCACTTGAAGAAACTCAACAACTGGGTATTTGTCGATCTCAAATTGTACTCTTCATTGTGGTCATTGATATGCGCACCATGAATCAATTCAGAGGAAATATAGTAACTCTACCAAAGTTATCTATTTTCATAATCCAATGCATAGCTTGAAACAAGTAGTGTCGCACCTTTTCTCATTGCCAGTTATATTCAACAGATAAAGAGTGTCTTGATTCAGCTATATACAAGGAAGGGGGATGCAGTGCTTGATCTGGCTTGTGGAAAGGTATAGAATGAGCTGAATATCATGTGATTAATTTGATGTACGCTCAGTCACGTTTTCCTTCTGAAATATTTGTGTCTTGTATCTTCCAGGGTGGTGACCTTATCAAATGGGACAAGGCAAAGATTGGTTATTATGTTGGCATTGATATTGCTGATGGTTCAGTATGTTTTTCTATTATTTAATTTGGCGTCTTAACTATTTCGGCAATGTATTTTTTCATTATTAAGGATTAAAGGTTATGTTATCTACTTTGCACCGTTTTGTTTGTATTCTTGCCTCTTGGTTAAATCTCTGTAGTTTCGTGGTAGATGATCGGTTTCAAAAGTGACATCAATGTAAGTATATATTCATATATTATCATTTATTTGATATCGTGATCCCTACTTTGTTAACAGATAGAAGATTGCCGCACACGATATAATGGTGATGCAGACCATCACCAACGACGCAAGAAGTTCTCCTTTCCTGCCAGGCTCTTATGTGGAGACTGCTATGAGGTAGATAGTGAATATCTGGTTGAACAGTTGATTTTCACATGTAGATACTACTACAGACATAATAATTGATATCATACATGTTGATGGGTGGCTGCTTGTGTGATGTACTATTGAAATGTAGTGGTTGGGCTATTATGTTGTTTATAAGATCATGCCATACTGTTTTTATAAGCCACAATTTTTGGCACGTGGGAAAACTCTAGGTCCTGCAATGTACCATATCTTGAATTAAGTGGATGGTCTCTTAATATTTGTACACATTCTATCAAATTTATATAGTTAAGGAGTGGCTGCAACTATTAAAAATAAGCACTAAAAATAAGTGATTATAAGATCCTAGTTCGCAAATTTATAATCAATTTATTTTTAGTGTTGAAAGAGAGTTTAATAATCACTTATTTTTTGTGGATGCAAATACTCCTACGAGCCGATATCTTATGACCAAGGACAATGAGGTTTTTTATTTGCAATTAGGCAATGCAACTTATTGTTTCCAGTAATCCATCTCTTTATATTGTAGGTTCGATTGGATAAAGTTTTGGCAGATGATGCTCCATTTGATGTGTGCAGCTGCCAGGTGCGGAAGTTACTTCATAAGCCTTATTAGATGATTTCATTCCTGCTCCCACTTTTTTCCCTTTAAAGAAACGTTAATGTAAGTGTTTTTTAAATCTGAGTAATATGAATAATGACCTATCTTTGGGTCTACCGAGGCACGTGCACGGCGAGCCTTGGCTAATGTATCAGCTTTACTTCGACCTGGGGGCATCTTCATAGGAACAATGCCAGATGCCAATGTTATCATAAAAAAGCTCAGAGAAGGTTTGATTTATGAGAAATTGAATTTTTTGTGCACCTAATTTGGAAGAAAAAACTCATAAATGTTTTATTGCTGGTGTCGTTCAATATATTGCAGAACTGAAATGTTACCCTTTATTTAAATTCTCATTCTCAGCTGATGATTTATTTAAATGACAACGGGTTTAACAAAATCTTAGTGGCCATTTTGCTAACTGAACTTTCAACATTCTGTGTAGCTGATGGACTGGCTTTTGGTAATAGCGTGTACTGGATACGTTTCGACGAAGAATTCGAAAATAAGGTGAATTTACATGTTATCAGAAAAAAATAACTGAAACATAATGTCGATTATTGATTGGTTTTTCCATTTTTTGCTTGTTCAAGAAATTTAGATCTTCGAGTCCCTTTGGAATCAAGTACAAATTCCACCTAGAGGTATTTCTTCATCGCCACAACAATCACCTGTTCAAATACTTATTACTGTGAAGCAGAAGTTGGACCTTTTTATCATCATGAATAATAATGGGCCGAGTCTTTTTGCAGGATGCCGTTGATTGCCCTGAATGGATTGTCCCTTTTGATGTTTTCAAATCATTGGCTGAAGAGGTCTAACTTTTTTTTTCCCTTTTTTCTTCTGGATTTATCTTTAGAATTACGTGTTGGTATTTCTATTCCGCTACACACCAATCTTCTTCTTATGCCTTGAAACCATATTTGAAATCCTGCAGTATGGATTCGAGCTGGTTTTAGTCAAAAATGCTCACGCGTTTGTAGATGAATACTTGAAGATACCCGAATACATTGAGCTAATGCGAAGACTCGGTGCTCTGGGTGACGGGAAAGATGACCAAAGTGAGTTCTATATTAAATTTAGAAGTAAAAATCTGAAGCAGCCAGATGAATAACTTTAATCTTGGTTGGCTTCAGGTACATTATCACAAGATGAATGGGAGGTTGCCTACTTATATTCAGCCTTTGTCTTGAAAAAGGTGAACACATTACGATTGTAGTCACATATCAATCAAAGATGTTAGCTGTAACTATCTACCATTTTGTTGCCTTGTCTTTGTTTCAGCGAGGGCAACCAGAACAAAGCCGAACTACGAGTGGCAGATGGGACAAAGGTAAAATGCATCTGTTGAAGCAGGATATTATGCACATCAGTGATGAGGTCTAATTTTATGATAAATCTTTTTTGAACATTCACTACCATAGTCCCAGTAGTGGAATGAAACACTGAGGATTCTTTCGTTTTAGAGAAGGCTAATGAAGCCTGCTTATAAGCTCGGTTTTAATTTTGATTGAAGAGATTCCGAAAGCTGCCTCTTTTTCTGCAGCCTATGGCCACGCAGTCCCTAAACTTACCCCTATATAATATTTTTTCCTAAGAAACTACTTTCAATTGTAATTACAATTTCCTCCGTTGGCTCAAAACAGAAGGTGTTATGATTTCAAACTTGATTTAAAGCGTCGATTTTTCTGACAACAGCTTATATTTTTCTTTGGTTTTTGAATAATAAGCTTTACTAAATCAGAAATTTTCGCGAATGTTAAAACTTAGAAAAATATGAAACTCATTAACAAGTGACACCACGCCAACAAGAACTCTAAAATGTTTACCTGCGGTTTATATCGAGTTAGTGTTGTTTATGTATTTTGAAATTCTCGAAAGACCTGGCGGACAAAATAATGATCCAAGGAGCTAAAGGACGAACGGGGGGAGACCAATAAGCCGTAAATGCCGGTGTAGTAAGGCACGAGCGGGACCCATCTCTCCCAGATATTTCACAACCATTTTAATATGAATTTAATTCGCACATATTATTATTCTTGGACGTTCTTGATAATATTAATACATTAAAAAAAAGAATCCTATGCTTGCAAAATGAATCCAACCCGTGAACATTGGGAACCCCTTATTAGAGAGATTCTTTTTTTTTTTCCCAAGCCTTTTTAAAGGTAGCTATCACCTACTGATCCCATTTCTAGCATATCTATATATATATATATAATTATGCATAACGTGTTGAAACTTTTCACCTTTGCACTTACATCATCAAACACACAAATTTCCCTTCTTCAGGATTGAATATATAGTTTGATAAACCCATCTCAATAATTTTGAATTGATGGGCATTATTTAAATGACACCGTGTAAACTACACCAGCTTTCTTGATATAGCAGATCTTGAAACCCTTTGGGGATTAAAAAAAAAATTGTTAGGTAATCAGAGCATATGCAGAAGAAAAAGGGACAGACAATCTTGACTTCAGGTTTCATCAAGTCAAAGATAAAAAGATCTGAAAGTAAAACGGAAGAAAAAACGCAGAAGATTATAGTTTCTCATTTAATCAGGAGATCTGATTCCGAAATCTTTACACTACAATGTGGCATATAGAATAGATTATATAAATAATAATATATTAACATATACAAACAAAATTATATTACAAAAATAATAGCCACCCATTTTCGTAAGAGCTTCATCTTTGGGCTACAGATCCCTTCTCCTCTGTCATCAACACATTCACTCCAGCTGCATTATGCAAAGATCAAAAGATACGCGTCAAAGTATTATATGTAATACAATCCTTCACGATTATTATTTCCTAATTAAAATATCCACCGTAATTAATGAGAATAAATTCGGTTTTTTCCTTTAAAACGGTAAGAATAACTAATATCTGGAATTCAAAGGACCACCTCACCCCAATAAGGCTGGGAATATGGTGACA
Organism: Dorcoceras hygrometricum; assembly: GCA_001598015.1. NCBI lineage: Eukaryota > Viridiplantae > Streptophyta > Magnoliopsida > Lamiales > Gesneriaceae > Dorcoceras > Dorcoceras hygrometricum. The sequence continues at coordinate 99,851 of KQ988427.1, read as the reverse complement.
AAATTTTCTGCAACTGTGCAAGATTCAACTTTACTGCTGAAAACCCAAAAAAAAAACGTGATAAAAGGTAAAGAAACCCACCATTTGCGCTGCAATCCGGCGGATCTTCGAAGAGTGATAGGGAGAGCTGTTTGTGCGCAAGACCGATGTCGAAAAGTATGAGCCCGGAGTTGGGATCATCGACGATGATGTCTTTGACCGGAAGCCACAGGAAGAGCTCTTCCTGCGACAGACCCTGAACGCCGGTGAGGCTTCCGTAGGTGAGGTTAGCTCGCACCTCGCTCTCGTAGAAGGCCATGGTGTCGAACTTGGTGAGGCACGGGCCGTCGAGAAACACTTCGAGGAGGCCCGAGCCCGAGAAAGTGTAGGACTTGATTTGCTTGGGCAGGAGGCCGGCGGGTAGGCCCATGGACTTGAGGAGCTCGTGTATGGAGTCAGAGGAGGAGTGGCAGAGCGGGAGAGCGAGGAATATGAAGAAGACATAAAGGGAAGCCATGGATGAATAAACAAATAACACTGGAAAAAGAAAAAAAGAAAAAAACGAAAGAGAAGATTCGAGGGGTTTAAGGAGTGGTTTAGGGGAGCGAGTTTGGAAAGTAGAAAGCCTGTTTAAAAGAGGAAGCTTATGCGGCTCGTCGCTGTTCTAAATTGCCCCTCAGTCCCAACATCATTATTACTGAATAAATAATGATAAATAAATTAATTTAAAAATACTTGGCTAGTTGGCTTCGCATAGTTATGCTGTGACCAGAGGATTGAATTAAAGGGTAGGTCGAATGCACTAATTAGCCATTGAATTATACACCAAGAGTCACTTTGGGATCTCCTCAAATAAATTTTGCATGGTGGGATTAAAACAATGGCATCTAATCAATGATTATAGGGTATAGTCAGCATATCCTTATAATATAAGAATATAGTCGATGTTCGACCATACTCATATTTATTGAATAGGGATCATTAGAAGATTATTATCCTAGGACTAATATCTCGTCAGCATTCAAACACAATGTTTGGTTCAATTTGGATGTAACCGAACTTCATCGCAGTTTGCTTAGCCCCCAAAAAGAAATGCCAGCTCACTGTTCTATCCTATTCAAACTCACAACCAAACATGACTAATTTTTGTGAGCCATATCAAGCAGGTCCGAAAGTGCAACCAACGACTTCCCGATTGCGCACCGTAGATGTCATGAATGTCATCCTATATAATATAATATAATAAATTTCGTCTTAGAAAAGTAACATCAATTTTATACAAAGTATCACATGGCCTTACTCAACATGGAAAGGGTATGTACTATTGATAAATGAAAAGAAAAATTGAGGCTAGTTAGCAAAATTTACTCAAATACTAATTTTCGAAAGAAAGATTAGACTTAAAGAAAAAAGTTCGCTAAAATTAAAATATTGTGCGATAAAGGAGTCGAGAGTCAACCCAACATCCATAGTTGCTTTAGAATCACCGAAGAAGATTAGTAAACGATGCCTTGCAAAATGCTTCAATGTTTTTTGGGGCCAAAAAAAAGTTATATAAGATCTGAAGTGCAATATTGTCTAAGACTCGGTGTATATGTGTAATTTACTTTTTACGAAACAAAGGGAATGAAAATTTAAAATATGGAACGTTATCATTACCCCAGAAGCTGAAATTACTCAAATTTAGTACAGAAATGTGTATTATATTAAAATCAGATAAATATCTCAACTTTATTACAAATAAATTGCCCAACCAAATGGAGCAACGCTGGTTAACTAACCATGGTTTGTATGTATTTCATGTATCCCCCTCGTGAACCCTTACAATCACAAAATGCTTCTTGTGCGTCGATGTGAAATCTGAAAAGGACAGCAAAATTTTTACGAGGGTATTTCGGTCAAATGATGAAAAATCTCAAGAACATCGTAACGTCTGTTTACCGGACCCAGAAAGTCAAATTTCAAGCATTCATTGCAATGAAAAAGATTTAATTGTGATGTATTCCAAAAATAAAAAGGCGTGGATTTGGGGATAATTATCGGTTATGCCACCGAGTTGAAGCATGCAGTAGCGGACACTTTATTAGCTACCCGATAAGGGGACCTTTGATTGGCGACCTGTTTTAAAGATATTTAACACATGGGCCCACCGGAGACCGTTTACTTACTTTTCCGGTTCTGATTTTTGTTATTTTACGCCTTTATAAACGTGACGATGTTGTAATAGATCAGGTTAAGAACCGGTTCCCGGTGAATTTATGGTCCACGTTTTGTTTCATAGGGCCAAATAATCATGTTGCGTGGAAAATATCTACAGAATTAGCATTTAAAATTATTTTGACAGGACGCATAGAATTAAAATGTGAAATAAAATGTAACACTCTGTGGTGTAACATTATTTGTTTTGAAAAAAATAAATATCTGAATTCGAAAATAGAAGAAAAAAAACATTGATAGGGTAATGAACTTGTGTTATGAAGAAATAACTTGAAAATAAAAAGTCGAAAATATAATGAATCCCCCACTCTCTTACTAATGCGAATGTCTACGTGAAGGGGTATGCTCTGGAAGTTAGTCCGTTATATAAGTCTTCTCCCACGGATCTCTGCTTACTCGTACATATCACTCGATTTAAAATCTGTATGAATTAAGGAGCATTTGATCTATATAGGGTTAATCATTAATTGATTAACCTTAAAAGAAAAAAAAGAAAAAAGAAGGGAGGAGAATGTCTGTGTCAGCCCAACACGTGGGATGATGGCATGTTTCTTATATTTTGCGATACGCTCATGTATGAGAAATATTTAATAAAACAGCGCTATTGCGTAGGGTATTGAATAACAAAAAATATAATTTGATATAGACCTGGCCACGGTTCGGGTCGGACCCGGACCCGAACCGGAACCGACCCGTGGTCAACGGGCCGGTTAACCGGGTCAACGGGTTTCGACCCGGACCCGGACCGGAACCGGCCAAAAACGGGCCGGTTCCGGTTTATGATTTGGCCGACCCGGCGACCCGCCGGGTCAACCCGGAACCGGCCCGGCGGTTCCAAAATTTTATAAAAAAAAAAAAAAAAAAAAATTGAAATTTGCTTGTAACGATCGACCCGCCCGTCCGGGCCGACCGTTACAAAAAAAAAAAAAAAAAAAAATTGAAAAACGCGCATAACGGGCGACCCG
>KQ988427.1:28287-85687 GCA_001598015.1 Dorcoceras hygrometricum | reverse complement strand
TTTATTTTTTTTATTTATTTTTTATTTTTGTAATTAAAAAAAATTCGAAAAAAAAAAAAAAACAAAAAACCGAAAACCGGCCCGGAACCGCCGGTTCCAGACCCGGACCGGAACCGGTTCTCACGGTTCCGGTTCCGGTTCCGGGATTTACGGACCCGGACCCGCCGGTTCCGACCCGGAACCGGCCCGTGGCCGGGTCTAATTTGATAGTTGTAATAATTCAATGTCCCAGAGCTGGATCGCAATCATTGAACATTGTTAGATGGATATTTGATGTGCTAGGAACGAGAGGGTCACTATTGAATTAAGCCTATGGATATGTGTAACAAGAATTTCATAGCTATAATCTTAAAAAAACAAATATCAGAGGCACATTGTGAAATTAACTACACACTCGGGAAAAAAGAAAAGGACAAGCAAGAGTTTTATTAATTAGAAATACGATTATTCTTATTTGTGGCAAAAAAAGGAGAACAATATGATTGAAGATTTTACAGAGCCAGCTGGGGAGGGTCGGAGGGGGGTGTCGCCTGTACACAATGCATCGTATGAACTGTATCTTGAATTTAGATAAATTTTCCGGGATAAGACTAACTGTTTGGCATACTCGTAACAACAGATGGAATTTGAGTTTCGGCCACAAATTTTGTGGCCAAGTTAAGAGACATAACAGATGGCCGAATATGATTGACTTATGTCGGCACACTATTACAAACACGGGGTTTTATACACAGTAAGAACCTTGAACGTTTCCCATGTCGATGAAATAAATGAAGTTAGTTTTGAGGAAGATTTTAATTTGACACACATCAGTCAAAAATGATATCAATGCACCCAACTACTTGTTTGTTGTAGCAGCAGCCCGCCACATGTTTGTATAATAGCACATGTTCCCTTTTAATGGAGAACTAAATGTGTTTCTTGAAAAACGAAAAATAGAGTACAGAAAATGTGTTTGTTATGGGCTGCCATCATTTGGTTAGGTAGACTAGGTGTCACCTATAGAATGGAAAAGGCCCAATTTGTTAATTGTCCAGATATCTCCTTCCGATCGTGCAGGCCCAGAACTTGATGTTTATCGGATCAAATAATTTTCGTTTCCAACGGCACTTGAATAAGACGTGTACCTGATCGTCTTGTTTTGAAATCTAAAGCAAAGAAAATGGCACACGGCACGGCTGCATGCTCTGGATTTATTATAGAAGTTGGATAGCCTCAAAAAACAGATTCTCGTCGTTTGTGGGGGTAGTTTGTATTTGACTTGTCCTTTTGGTTTGTCCGGGGTAGTTTGTATTTGACTTGTCTTTCGTCTATATTTACCATTTCGGATAGCCTCATCTTTACAGGAGAATTTACAGGTATTATTCAATTCTTTGTTCTGATCCTATGACGTCGATCATGATAATCCTTTCGATGCAGAATACGTATCAATTTGTTGCTGTTATTGTTTCTCATTATCTTGTTGGGGATCTAGTAAGAAGGGGAGGGATTTAAGGATTTTGTTCTGCTTTCATCTCAGCTGCACGAAGACGAAAGGGTGCATGTCTTTTATTCATTAACTGTGCCTTCACCTCGATGCTTATGACCTTATTGCTCGTGGATTCACATCTTGCAATCTGCGTGCTTGGTTTTAAAAATTTTTAGGAATTATTTATCTTGTTTCTCCCTTGCAGTTGTTTGTTAGTTTATTTTGACAAATATTGGTTCCTTTTGCGTGAGTTTCTTTTGATATTTGGTATCCGAATCCATCCTTCGGTGCTGCTGCCTATTCTATTATTTCTGACGACGTTAAATTTCATTTTGTTATTCACGGATAGCTGCTTTGCCATTCAGAAAGATCGACACAACTTTTGATGCCTTGTCGGTATCATAATTCTAAAGCTAATCTTCATCGCTTCTACAACAATTCAACGGAAAAATGGCATCTATTACAGGTACCTACCACCTACCTTTGTTTCCTTTCTGATATGAAGATCTAGTTTTTTTACATACCAGCTTCTGCGATTTCTCTACCGACATTGCCGATGTACTACATTTTGGCAGGGGTAGCTATTGTGATCATGGGAGTAAGTGGTGCTGGGAAATCGTAAGTTTTTATATTGATTCGACATTCAATCTTTGCCATGTTTCATCTCCATGTGATTACTTGGATAACACAGTGTTGAAACCTTGTCTATTGCCTTAGATACAAACATACTGTTAATGGCCATGATTCATTTTCAGCCATCTCTTGTCCTTCATCTTGTTCTATTTTGCCTGCACCCACATTCACTTGTGGTCATTAACCATGGTCCATGAGCCAACAACTTGGGAAAATTACTGAATCCGAATCATGGATAATGACCTTTGAACTATATCGAGTTTATGACCCCAACAATGCAAGGTTCGATCTCCTCTCATCCCAATTAGATAACTGGATGAGTAAATCTTATACCACCAAGTTAAGGACAGAGCGAAGCTCATGATCTTTTCAAGGTGAAATTGAGCAATTTGCTTCCTGTGCTATTGATATAAAATTCTGGAAGAGCCTACGTTATTTCCACCAGTGCCCTCGTGAATTATTTTGTCTATTCTGCAGAACAATTGGTAGGATGCTGGCAAAATCACTAAATGGATGCTTTATTGATGCCGATGATTATCATCCTCAGTCCAACAAAGGTAGATTCGCCCTCTGCAGTTTGTCTGGACATTTTCTATCGAATAAGACAGAGTAAGCTAATTTGTTCCACAAAACAGATAAGATGAAAAATGGGATCCCTCTGACAGATGATGACCGAATCCCTTGGCTCGAAACTCTTCGTGATGCCTTAAGATTTTGTTTGGTAAATGGCAAAACGGTAGCTCTTGGATGCTCTGCCTTAAAGGAGTCATATAGAGAAATTCTTAGGCACGCAGATACAAGCTATGTACGAGGTTCTTACACGTGCCGCGTTAAATTTGTTTTGTTGGAAGTTGGTGCTGAGGTTCTTTGTGCTCGACTCCAGAAAAGACTAGCAGAGGGGCAGCACTTCATGCCTCCTAAACTCTTGCAGTCTCAGTTGGATGTGCTTCACATCGACGAATCCGAAGGAATCCTGAGAGTTGATGCTTCAAAAGATCCCCAGACTACTCTAATAAACATGCAAACTTTAATTGCTTCTTGATTTCACCTACGTTCGAATTTCGATTGGGCCACAGAATATACAAATTCTTCAACTTAGCCGATTATTTTTCGGAGTTTCCTACATATATCTTCCACGACTCATGTTGGATGTGAGCATGAGATTGACAATAAATGCTTATGTTATTTGTATTCAACTACAATTATTTATATCTTTCTCACATAAGATAAGGTGGCTGAGTCACCAATGTCCGTACAATTTAATTCTCGACAAAAATAATTATTTAGAAACATTAATCCATATCCAGGTCAAGCGAGTATTTTCTGGGCCGGGTATAAATTAGGCTACAGAATATACGAATTCTTCAACTTAGCCGATTAATTTTAGGAGTTTCCTACATTTATCTTCCACGACTCATGTTGGATGTGAGCATGATTGACGACAAATGGTTATATTATTTGTCTTCAATGACTCCTGGCTGAGTCACCTAAGTCATTACAATTTATCCATATCTTTCTCACATTTGCTTGTATCTTTCTTACATAAGATAAAGTTGGCTGAGTCACGGAAGTCATTACATGTGCTCTTGACAAAAATAATTATTTAGAAAAATTAATCCAAATCCAGGTCAAGTGAGTATTTCTGGGCCGGGTCTAAATTAGTTAAGCTCCAGTGGCCCGCAACTTTTGTGGGCTTATGTTCCAACTTTTGGGATAATTAAAATGTCGATAATTCGGAAAAACCAATCCTTATCTGGGTCAAGTAAGTAATTTTCTGGGCCAGCCAATAAATTAGTTAAGCCCCAGCAGGCCGCAACTTTTGTGGGCTTATCTTTAAACTTTTGGTGTATTTATAATTCATATATGACTTCGGCTTGTAAACAAACGATGCAACGAGAAAACTAATTTCATATCTCACTTGAAAGGTAAATATATGTTCTAGCAGTTTGCCACTTTTTGGGTAGCGAAGGAGATTTACTCGTTGGGAAAAAAATTTATAACATTTAAAACAAGTCACATAAAAATGAGGTAAGCTATGATGTATGTGATGTTCCATCGACTGGTATCACATTAATTAACATAACAATTGCTGATTTAAAGTATTTTAATGGCAGGTGTTTTGTCAGTAGAATATAATTTGTCTTACATTTATTAACTGGGTTATGGAAAACAAAATCTAAGAGAAATAATTAATTTTTTGCCTATTATGCTTCAGTTGTTTGGTTAAGACCTTGTGGTGGTTGTAATAGCGGCATTATCTTGAATTCCACTCTATTATTATACTGTAATACTCGGTCATATATAATAGTTGGTCAAAATATTCAAATAAATTAATGTGCAAGTGGGTTCATATGTCAACCTATGTCTCCTGATCAACATTCTCTTGCCCATTTTTTTTTCACCACACACCAATCCTTATCATTGCCTCACCCTTTTCTCGCATATATAAAATTGATGGTAAATTATTTGATTTCAACTGCATACGTGCCTTTGTGTTGAAAGTCCAAAGACATGACCGCTCAGCTCAAGTGGGCAATAAATATAGATTAGTATTTTGGATGGCCACGCAACAGTTTTAATTATATATATACATAGGAACCTAAGCGAAAACATGCATCTTTGACTATGTCTCCAAATAATTATATGAAAGACCCACAACACAAATTTTTCCTACCAGCTTTTCATAAGTTTGTATGTAATTCCGAGGGGAATGATTATTAATCGAAAAGGAAATTCACAAGTCTTATCAAACACCCCTATCCACTCGAATTCTCCACCACCCAAAGCTAACAGGTCCGACAGGCGAACAAGGTGAGATATTTCCTCACGTGCGGGTGGGGTCAAAGTCAACATTCCTTTGGCCAAGGGTCCACACGTGCTGATTCTAAGTGTCTTGTCAGGAGCCGACACGTACGTGTGAGGTGAGTGTGTGCCTCCGAACACGTCCAAATTGTATATGGGCCTCCCCACACCACTGTTTCGCGTGGTTATTATGCAAATTGACCCGGGATTTTTGGTCTATATGTTCCTTCCTTTTTTCTTTCTTTTTTTTTTAAATCAACACAACAATATATTATAATATAATTTAATCATCACATTACATTTTACTGGCTCTCCATATGGGTTTGCTTCTTGTTTGTCAAATAAACACCGTATACTAAATTTTATTTCGTGAAACTCAATCTTTTATATAAATATATATATAAGTTTTACTATGGTGCACACGTATTTTCTAATATCTATCTTTTATATCAAAAAAGTACAAGGACAGGGGCCTAATTACCTGTTTCTATACTAGCATCATGGTCGAATTATTTTGTTCTTGAATTTAATAACCGAGTCACTGCACGTATTTAGTCATGGCATTTAAAACATGGTTTTGCCTGCAATTAATTGCGGAAAGTAATTAAGACGTGAGCAATAATTAGTTTTGAGTTGATAAAGTACCATAATTATTATCCATAAATTATATACTTAACAGAGGTGGATTAATAACACTACATTCACCGTGGGCGTCGCCTTCAGTCACAGTCATTGTCTCCATAAAGTATAACTCACTTTCCCTTTCATACTTTAATTTTTTCCCATCTCTTCTCTGTTAAGTCTTTTCAGTCGCATTCAAACACCTCATTTTCAACATTACCAAATAAAATAATGTCTAAATAATTGTGATTAGTTAAAGTTTTACCATCTAAGGATTCATATGTACATATAATCATGGTCATCTAATTACTTTGTCCTGTCTATGGAAGTCATCGAATATATTGTAGTTTGTGATGTGCAAGTGCAACTATATTACGATAATGATTGGAGACCAGATTAACTAGTTTAAACAATTTCCTGTAAAATATCAGTTACAAGTCATACATACTAACGCAAGCGATGCAGAAGTCGTCAAATTTGATAGAAACGTACCCGAATTATTATTTGTATTTTTGGTGTAAATTGCAATTTCCATTCCTGTAATATATTTTAAAAACATCGACGATGAAAAAAACCCTTGATTTTAAATTTGCTCAATATGATGGGTTTTAAAAGCATAGGCTTTAAATTTCGTTGCTACTTTATTGGGAATTTCACCTGATGCTATATTCTATTTGTTAGTTTATTATGTTACATAAACAACGTTTTGTATTCTATTTTTGTTGGATCTGAAAACATATCAATTTTAATTTTGATTATATAGAACTTATTATTATGTTTATAAATGTATTTACTTGAATGTGCATATCAAGTTGGAACAGATAAGCTGGAGAAAGAGAAGCGTAGATGGTAAGATCAGATCAGTTGAGAAAGAGAAGCATAGAAGGTAAGATAATGATCAGCTGAACAACATGACAAATACAAGTTCAGAAAGATTAGCTTAATAGTACAAGCATAGAGCAGATCAGCTGAGCTCAATTGAGAAGTACATTACAGATCGAGTTGAACAAAGTAGCTAAAAGTAGAGCAGCTCAACGCAGTAGCCTATAAAGGACCAGCTGGAGCAGATCAACTCAGTAGCAAGCACGAACCAGCTAAAACAGATAAGCTCAAAGCTAAAGACAAATGTGTTGGATTGGATCAGCTTGTATAGAACGCAGAAGCTGCCATTTGATCAAGAAGCAGGTCAAATGAGGTGATCAGATAAATTGAGTAAGCACAGTGAATAGAGCAACATGACAAGCACATATAATAAATAGATCAGATCGATATGTCAGTCGAGTAGCACAAGCTAATTCAGATGAATAAATCAGGTTGAACAAGAACACTCAAAATAGAATAGAACAAGTTCAAACAGATCAACTCAGAATGCTAAGAGATCAATTCAGAGCAGTTGAAGATGAAAAAAGCTTCAGCTGAACGAGAAGAAAGAGAGAACACACGGTACAAAAAGTCAAAACTTTTCAGAAGCCTTTTCTAACAGCTACAATCTTGTGTCCAACATTCAGGCTAAGACTGTAAATACAAGTGAACAAGAGTGAAGAGCGAAAGAAGAGCATACAAGCAAGAACAAAATAGAAAGAGAGAATACAACGAGGGAATCTTACGTGAAGACATCAGTTTCATGATAGCAATTCCCAATGTTTGAAGATGTATTTGAAAGTATACACTATAACATATAAAATCTTCACACACGTTCGTTCACATCCACATATATGATAGATGAGTTAAACAGATAGACGAGTGAGTCCTCACACAAAGACGTAATTAAATCATTGTGTTTGTAGTCTTTAAACATATGTAGTTTGACTTTCAGGAGTCTCGTTGTAGCATGTGATAAGTTGTAGCTGATGCTATTTGTACAAATATATAAATCAAACTCATCTAGTAGATTCCTCCGGTAATGAAAGTGGGTAAGATATTTTTGATGCACAGTTGAAATATTTTAAATGCCTATCAAAGTGCTTCAATCTCATATGATTTGTACATACTTGTATATTTTTCAAATATTTTACAAAATGGCAAAATCATTTTTCAGAGGATCATGTCAAGTGTTTCAGCTTAGTTAATAAACCAAATTCGATATAATTTCTCGTCTATCAAGGCTTTCAATAAGTCAAGTATTATAACTTAATCAATCTCATTGTTAACGGTTTTAAAACAAGATCGATCCAATCTTGATGCATTTTATCATTTACATCAATTTTAATTAGGTGTCTAAAACAGAATTGAGGTGAGCCGAGCTCCATAATAATACCATGAACTCATATCTTATACAATATGTTAAACTCAAGCAAACTAATAACAAAAGAATTGGTGTCATGGTGTAATTAACTATGATTGGAGTAATGTTCTAACCCAATATGATAATTAGGAATATACTTTATTATGTTATACTGTTCTACAGAACATCACATCCAGACGCAAAATATTTATAAAAAAGAAAATTATAAATGTCGTAAAATTTTGAATGTCAAAACTTTTTACGCTTGTTAACTTTTAATATATATATTTTTTATAACAAATTTCTAGACGCCATCTGTACATACATGTACAACATGCAAAAAACACAGTATTAAATACGATTGAGTTTGTAAAACAGAAAAAATAGGTAAACGAATATAATGTATCCGGTCAAGTCAAGGTTTCCACCGCAGAATACAAGGAGCCCTCGATGATCTGTCCAGATTATATGCCAGGTGGTAATTGGTAAAGGTAACCATTATTTGTATTAATCCGTATGTGGAACTAGTTAATGAGGTATATACATTAATATGAAACATGAATATGATTAATTTTTTTCATAACAAGGCATCACCATTGATCATAGGCACAGGCTTTATCTCCTCCCAATATAATCAATTTCTGTTTTACTCCTTACCTTGTTTTTTTGTAATTTTTTTTTTTATTTTTGTAATTGTGGACGGTGACATGTGAACTGAAACCAACATGTTTGTTTACATTTCTTTTACTGCCCAAATAATTGTGAAATTGACAGAGAGAAAAAAAAGGACAGAATTATAAATAAAAAGAAGGACGAGGACGAAACTGATGATGAAAATAAGCGTGAGAAGCGACCGAGACAAAATTGGCCACCGATCTGATGAGCCTGTGAAATGCTGGGAAAATGATGAACAAGACAAATGTGCATGATACCGCAGTCCTTGTAAAGCATATATACCTGCTGATCCACGACCCACTACAATAGTTAAAGCAAAAAAAAAGGGAAAATAAATTTATGAATCATCCAACCAGAAAAATGAATTGGATAACACCACGACCCTTTATGATTTTCCTTTCTTTTTTTTCTTTTTCCCGCTTTTTGGACACCACAGCTTTGCTTTGATTTTTAATGAAAAAAGTTCAATTTCCTGTCAATGGGCATTTGGCCGTTTTCTGAACAAAAACTGCAGAGATGTTTTTGTTTTGCTGCTTTCTGCATAGGCAAAAAAAGGAGCAGATTCTGCCATATTATCTTATCCGTACTCAAATATGATGTAAATTATTGGCTGTGAAGCTAAATAATTGCCTGCCTCCGATGGAATAAATGTTTTCCCGGCCATGGCCGCACCACCTGCATGTAATCGTCTCCCATTTGCCTTTTCAATCAATACAGATCATAATTTGTTTTCTGGCCTGGCTAGGGTTTTCCTTTTCTTCATTCGCAGGAAGTAGATTATTCTTCATTGCAGCTCCTTTCCCTGCAAGCTACCCAGCTAGGGCTTCAAACTTTCCACTTCAAATTTGTAGTTTCAATAGTTAAAAAATAAATAATTCCTGTAAACTTTCGTTTTTGAAATCTAAATTTAGTTTGCTACATATAATGTGTATATATATGTATAATCTTTATTTTATTCAAATAAAATAAAAAAAATCCTCTACATTATCTGCTGACCGACTTCCAATATTTTGAATTCCTTAGAAATTCAAATATTTTCCATGCATATTTTGTCATCCAAAAAATAAATAATATTGGGAAACACACGAATGTGCTCTTGGAATAATTTAATGATGAATTATTACAAGGATAATGTCATTTTATTTTATTTTTCTCATCGTTAGCTAGGGGTGATATACTAAATGTTAAGGAAAGACTATGTAAATTAAACAAGTCTTATCTAGTCATTGTTTTCATTTCCTTTTTCTCAAAAGTCAATTCTTACAGATAAGGTCGCGATCAGTGACGTGCTATTTATATATACATATACATATTTTTTTTATATATATATTAAAATATAAAAAACAATGCATTTACCAGGCCCCTTTTTTATATACCGACCATTAACGTGTAATACTTGAAGTTTTTAATATAAAATCACAATAATCACAATATATCAAAATAATAATTTTAATGTGTATATATACCTAAAATTTTTCTGGTGTTTTATTTACGGATTACTTTTCCACCTCTCCACTCTCTGTTTCTTTTATATATACCGCGACCATTAACATATAATAGTTGAGGTTTTTAATAAAAAATCACAATATATCAAAATAATAATTTTAATACATATATACCTAAAATTTTTCTGGTGTATCAATTACGGAATAATTTTCCACCTCTCTCTCAGTTTCTTTTATATATAGCGACCATTAACATATAATACTTGAAGTTTTAACATAAAATAACAAAATATCAAAATAATAATTTTAATTTCAATATATCTACAAGTTTTTCTGGAGTATTTACGGATTAATTTTCCACCTCTCTTTTTTCACATATAGAAGAGATAAATCTACAGCATCTGCTATTTATTCGAACATATCCATAGTCACACTCAAAACAACAGCATGATCTTGAAATGACTTGTGTAAATTGAATAGAAAAAGAATTATTTATCTACAACAAACCACAAACATTAGAAAATATATACTTTATTGTCATAACACCAAACTAATAACAAACACAAGTGTGACTTATTAAATGTTATAAATGATTTCCTAAAAATTATAGGGAAACACCAAAAACGGGGGATTTGATTTGAATTTGGAAAGATTTAGACGAAGCCGATTCTTCTAGTTCTATCTCATTTTGTGAAGCTACAATTTAAATATTTTAATATAGGTGGCTAGTCGATGACTAACTGAGCCAATGGAAAATAATGATATACTATAAACACGGTTTTCGTATACATTTATTATCATCTACCATCTCTAACGTGCAAGCAAAAATCAAGAATAATTGATTTATCCAAATATATTATTCTTCTGAACAGATACGAACAATCATAAATTAGAAAATAGAGCATCACCAATTATTTGACATAAAGTGTATTAGCTTTTAATTTTCAGCAGTAAAAAAATGGGTTTACTAAATAATAAAGCAAGTGGGATTTAGTGTTACAGTTTTAGTATACACATCCCATGAGAGTTCAGTGGGCAGGAATCCTGGCTGGAAATAAGAAAACAAAGTCCCCTAAAATATGCTAAGAACCAATGGCTTATAATTAAAGAGAACATGAACAGTTTTTGTACAGGGCTTGTAATTAATCAAGTTTCTACTTTAATAAACAACATTTAAAGAACAAGATAACATATTTAATTAATCTAAATTGGGGGGTGGGGGTGGGTGAGTGGATAGGAGGGGGAGGATGAAATCTAACACTAACATGATCACAACAGTTCTTCGATTAATTGGGTTTCCTCTTCAGTTCTAGTGGCTCCATGGGGCAGCAAATTTGGGGCACTTGGGGCTGAAATAGCGAGACACAACCCTGGAGTTTAGAAGCTCAAGAATTGGTGCAAATTTCACGCAGCGGGGTGTTTTGTACTGATTAATTGAAGCACCGAGGCTAATGGCATAATCCATGAGCTTGTCAAATGTTCCGGCCTCCACAACTTTGATCTCCAGTGGCCCGATCGCCTCGTAAACTCGGTTCTGGCGATACACCGAGTCGAGGGACTCTTCAATGGTGAAGCAGCAGTCTTCAAAAACTGATGGAGGAATTGGGGCCGATCCATTCTGGCTAAGCTCCCAGTACAAGACATAGTGGCCCGGAACTTTTGTCGTGTCGGCGTAGCTCGTGTACTCGGTGAGACGTGCATCGAATGGAATCAAATGATTCGTAGCATTCTTCACCGCGTTATGGAGCTCTACTTCATCGGTTTTGTCAGAATCGATGCTCAAGACGACATTTTTTCGGCATACGAAGTTGAACTGCGGCGCGTTGTTCTTGAATCCAGCCACACGAAGCACGTCCCCGACTCTGTACCTGTAGAGCCCTAGATTTGAGGATCAAAATAATGTCAGAACACCATCAAAATGATCGGAACTCGTTATTCAAAACAAAGGCACTTCTCGGCAAGAAAAAAAATACCTGCATAAGTGGTGACAACCAGTTCATATTCTTGTCCAAGTTTAACATCAACTAAGTCAACAAGTTCTTGCTGTTCTTTCTCATCAAGGGATGCTTGCATTGCAATAGAATTCGGACCATTGTCGGGACAATTATTTCGATACACAGGCAAAAACTCGAAGTAGGCCATGGTTGGGATGAGGGTGTAGGATACATCGCTTGGCTTGCAAAGAGGGTTCAGATTGACACCAAAATAACACTCAGACGAAGCATACATGGTGCAGACGAGGGGCAGGCCATTGCTGTAGTAATCAAGAGTTGGAATGTACTGTGACATGGTTCCGGTAACAATAACGTCGATATACTTGGTGTTAGGCCACAGTTTAGGGATGATGCCCTGCCAGGATTCCTTCCCACACTCAGACTCGATGAAACCCGCCAGCTTCGGGTCCGGCTTCAGGGTTCTCAACACAGCCTCCCTCACTGATGGATCAGTTATTATGGAGTTAAGAGTACCGGTTCTAATATCATTGCAAAGAAGGGTGTAGTGCTTCTCCAAAAACCGGATAGCACGGATGAAGCCTGAAGCAAAGACCGCCCCGACCCGGAGGACTTCCCTGTTCTGAATAAGACCACAAAGCATCTGGGAATACATGCTCTGGTAGGAATCTTGGCAGAGAATTGTTTCATTGGGGCTGGTATAGTTTGTGTAGGGATCATAGGGTCTATCTTTGAAATGAGAACTCTTGTAGTAACTGGTTAAAACTGGGCGTGCCAGAAGGCCACTCGGGGTCTTGGTCTCGCATTTTATAAACAGGAAATACATCCCTTTGCCTTTATCCAAGCCTGGAACAAACTGACTCATCACAGGCATCAGAAGGCTGTAAAGCAAAGACCTCCTCCCTAGTTCTTCCTCAATTGTAGGCATCATTTTCCTTTCCCCAGCAGATGTCCCAGAACTGCATATTAAATGTTTCTTTTTTAAAAAACGACCCTTTTCATCAAAAAACCAAACTAAAAACAAAAAAAGGACAAGGAACAGTAGAAAGCCACATGCAAGAATCACCGTGTATGTAATATATTTGACATAAACTCAACATCTGGATATGTATTAAGAAAAGTAGTCAAACCTCGTCAAGAATTCAGAGATTGGCTCTGAGCAGAGAATGGGAGACTTATCGCCATTGGCGATGCGGTTAATATCAGGCAGAACGTCCTCGTAAGAGACAACAGGAATAGTTCTCTTGAAAGCCTCTCGATCAGTAAGGCCGTTGAGGCCATGCCTGTTGAGGTACTCGACATGGGGGCATTCCTGGCCAGAATTTCAGAGAGGACCCGTTTCTGAACATCATCGGCATTCGAGGTCACATCCTCGATAAACTCCATCTTTCTCTTGTTGTTCTCTGCCAGGCTGTAGTCAGCGGTGGTTTTTTTTTGGTGCTTCAGGCATGATTGGATATCGAGAAACAGATTTCTCACTGGTAAGAAAGAGGAAACTCTGTTAATGTCTCGAGTGAGATGTAAAACCAGAGAGAGAGAGAGAGGCAGCGATGGAGGTGGGAAGAAAGAGGCGGAAGACTGGGCTTTATATAGAAGTGTTGAGGGGCAAGGGCATGGCCCACTTCATAGCATTTTCAGATACTAAAATAAAATAAAATTTGATGGCGTTATTGTGAATATGGATAGGAACTGGTGGCAAGTCTGCCATTCACTATCACGCAGGAAACAAATAATTCCATACATCCTGTATTAATCAACCTTTTGTACTTGATTTTGGTTACTTATCTTAATCATTTCAACTGTAGTAATTACAACATCCAGAAATTTCCAGTATATGATGATTGCGTGAGCTGAAATCGAAAACTTAAATTATGTCATTTTTCTTAATGTCTCGTGAGTTGCTTATATCTAAGAGTAATTAGTATGTAATGTAATAAATAAAAATCGAGATTATGTAACAGGCACGCTTCAAATCTTATCCAATCTCATTTTGAAATAAATTTAATTAAAAATGCTCTCTATAAGCTACATGCGAATCGATAAAAACTGAAAAAATATGAGATTCTAGCTTCACGAATTCGATTCTCGTGTAAATTATATTTCCTATTGAAATATTGTGGAATTATCCTCTGGGATCGGCCTGTTATATAAGTCTCCTCCCTCGAATCCTCTGAAATAAAAGAATGCCAATTTCATGTCACTAAAGAAAATTGAATCACATATTCAAATTTGATCCACGGGCATACGCTTTTGGAATGGGGAAGCAAAATTGATCAGACAGAATTTACAAATATTCTTTGGCCGATTGTGCCAAGTCACACCACATAAAGAAATCATCCACTTTGTCTTCGTTTTTCTCTGTATATACTGTATATTATATAATATAATTGATATTCTATTTTCGCTACTTCAAAGCACTAATTTTGAACTGACGCAGACAGAGAGATTTTCTATTATTATTGATAGTAGTTGCATTTATCTTGTGGTATAAATGTAGCCCCCAAATAAAATGCTTCTTTACCCTAAATTAGAAAAATAGGAAAATGTTGAATGAGCTGAAAAAATTGCATATTACTATAGAGCATGCTCGTAAATAACTAATATAAACTAATAAAAAAGAAGGAATTTTAGATGCCCATGCCATGTTGGTAAGTAAATAACATAAAAGAATTCCTGGGAAGGTGGTGAAATTTATCGGTGGTGTGCGGA
Source organism: Dorcoceras hygrometricum (assembly GCA_001598015.1). NCBI lineage: Eukaryota > Viridiplantae > Streptophyta > Magnoliopsida > Lamiales > Gesneriaceae > Dorcoceras > Dorcoceras hygrometricum. The sequence continues at coordinate 71,158 of KQ988427.1, read as the reverse complement.
TATTGCGGTTGTCGTTACTGGTAGATGGAAAACCGGAAACCCGGTCCGGGGTGAGAGATGGACCGGCAATTCGCGGTTATCCCGCGGTGTGGGAGTTCATGTTACATGCATGCCTGTACTAGGGTGTCTCTTCACACGGAGGCAGCCATTAAACTGGCTTCGTTTCCCGGTAACATAAAAACTGGCTTACTTTAACGGCTTTCGGACTTGTAACGGTTTTCACCATCAATTTCTCGTGGGTTTGCAGGTCAGCAACAGCTGGACACCGTTCGAAGTCATTACAACTCCTCCTTCTTCTTCTCTTTATATTCTTTTTTAACTGTTTAATAAAACCTTATTTATAGATATCAAAGGGGCTACAAATGAAATTATCTTTGTAAATATACTGTCATGCAAGAACTATGTATATAAATTTATAGTCGTCCATCTCCTTTTTTACAAGTATAAATTCCCGATCCTTCAGACAATTGTGTGTTTTGTTAACAAGAGTGCCCCAAGTAAACCACACGGGGCACAAGGATGCTTGCTGTTATGTTTGCAACACTGTGTAGGAAATACACAAGTTATAACTGTAATTTCTTTGTTTCTCTTCAAATTCATAAAGTGGTATTAATCGGAAACTGACCAAGTGTAATAATATAGATTGGTATATAAGAGGTCTATGTGGAGCATGAAAATTCAGTATATGTACATTGCACTGCCAAAGAATATCGTAAAAGAGACGATGGAATGAAAAGGACACATATATTTGAGGGAAAAGAAAATGTGGAAGAAGAAATTGCATCAACAACTTCCCATAGTAATACGTTTGTATGGGTATCCACTCCTAATTTTCCACCACTTTCAGTGTCAGTCAAGATATTATCATCTTCTTAATTCCAAGTGAGCACAAAGAATAACCCGAAGAGACACATATATATGGGTCATTTTTTGAAGAAAAAATGGAGAATATTAGAGTATAATTTTAAGTATGTAGTATTACATCTCATATATATACACACACACTACATAATGACTATTTCTCAATTTAATTTCATGTGTGTTGTGATATATATAGCTTACAACCGAAAAATTAATATTGATGGTATAACAAAACAATATCGGTGAAGTTTATAATAAGAAAAACCCGAAGACATCATATTCTTTAGTCCAAATTTGGAAGTATACTTTCAGAAGATGTGTTTGGACATAATAGAAAGGTAAAGACCAACCATCCTAAAAATTCAACGCAGCATTCACCACTTGCATATTATTGTACCCAAGAGGCTCGCTGTTGTCAACAAACTTTGCGCCAATTATTGGTGCAACACATACAGATACATGCATGTCCACTAATATTAATGCAACTAATAAATAACATTAACTATACGTGAAATTGCTATACATTTCTACCTTACTCGGGTAAAGTTGGAACAGGTACATGTTTTCCATCTATATGTAATTTAATCAGGAAATCGTTATAGGACATCTTTTGCGGGAAGTTTAAGGTAAGCAAGCTAAAATTATAACAAAAAGGGAAAGTCAATGCAAAACAAAATATCTTTAATTAATTCACACAGGATATTTAATAAGTTAACATATCCGATAAACTAAGATTTGTTTCAATGATAAATCCCTCAAATTCGGGCACCGGAGTTCTAGACTGTGCGACATGACGCAATGCACGCATCATCCGCAACCGGCATGGTCTCCACCTGTTCTCGATTTTTGTTCACTATTTTTGTTTTCAAATTTCTTGTTTAGGTTTTTGGGTTTGGATGAATTTAACTATTCATTTCTTGTTTCCCGTAACGCCGTACGGCAAAAGGTTTTGACTCCGTCGACATTTGGTAGAGGACAAAATGCAAGTATAAGGAGCATGACCTAACTCATCAAAATTTTTAAAAGCCACACGCACTTCACGAAATAGTTTAAACAACCATTTTACAGCTAAAGAATTTATTATTCAACTACTTGGTTCCATTCATTCTCTATGTTAATCAACTCTAAAGACCAGAAAAGAAAACATATAATTTTTTAAGTATGCATGCATCATATTTCGTATTCAACATGATGAATCTTTAGGCTCAGTTGTATGTGTGCATTTACGGTCATGCCTGATACTGTGATCCATTAATTAGTACGTGAAGAGGGGTCGAGAGGGAGAGGAACTTTTTATTATATAATAGAAGCAAGTGGGAAGCATAGTGCTTGATGTGGTCTAATATACAAATCTATTGTATGCGAGGATTTCTTGGAATGTTTACTGTGAAAGTATGTAGATGTTGCTTTTGTTGTGGGAGACAATTACAGTAGCGCAAATCTTTGACCGTTTCATTTCAGTAATCGGATATATATACTTAGCAATCGAGCTACAAATTGATATATATTTGTTCATTAGCCTTATAATTAGTTTCATGTTTATACAAGTTTATGTTGTATTAAATATCCATAAGCCAAACGAAATTTTGAGCTTTCCAAGTCAGTTCGAATCATGTTTTATATCAATGTCAGTTGATTATAAAACTGTGCGTTTATATATTATGTATTGTTTACTACAATTAATGCGAATTATATTTTCTCAATTCTTATTCTCTTTCACCATCATTTAGATTTATCAATTAAGAATGGGGAAAGTTTGTGGGAAGTTGAGTAGCTAATTAATAAAGTTTTTGTTGAGAGCAATTAATAAGTGATGGTTGTGGGAGGGCAGTAAAATGTGAGAGGATGTATATTAGTTTACAAAATCCCATGCATGGACGTAGCTGAAATCAATGCGGTCAATTACTAATTTAACCACCATGCTTTATTCAGACTCCACGTCAAACCGCCCTTCGTCGGGCCATGAGCTGCTTCGACGTTCGCATTTAATTAAATTAAGGTTGTTTACTCACAAATCTTTTAGTTAATGTCTCGATATCTTGTTATTAGTTAGAAACTAAATACTACGTATATATCGACTTATGTGTTCTGACCAAGTGAATAAGAATTCTTTATAATCATTAGTCATTAAAACAACTTCATTACACTGGATACGTAAATCGTCATCTCTTGTTCTAACATGTGGAGATCTTTTACAGTGACAGAAATCGTAGTGTATATATTTTTTGCTTCGATATGCAACTGTTTTCTTCCCTATATCTTCCTTCTTTGTGATTTTGAATTGTCAAAATCCAGCTTATGATATTGATGTGATTTTGAATTGTCAAAATCCAGCTTATGATATTGATGTAACCGAATTCTCTCAGCCTACGAGCTGTCACTACCTCGGGAGATCGGGACGTCGAGATGGATGCTGGGAAAAGGGTGATTGACACCTTTAAAAGACCTACAACCACAGACGACGAGTCAGAGGGCGTCGGAAATGTGTCCGACAAAGCCACTCCGATGCTTAAGTCAGTCAGGAGATAGGGTGCAAAAAGAGAGCACATGGGAGAATATATGTAAGCTGTATCGGGTGAATGTGTGAATGAATGTGCAAGGAAGCGTACCTGGATATTTATAGAGGGGCTAGGCGGTGACGGGAGCGTCTTACCCGACGTGCGGGGCGCTAGGGCGCTTCTCGCTGCGAAGATCACGTTCAGATTGATGGTTATTTTGGACGAGATTATCTTCGTGATTCTCGGTGATTTTAGAGCTTAGAGAGGCGTAGACTGGCTGGACTCTTGGAGGTGTGACCTTCTCCTCGGGTAATCCTCCCGAGGCCTCGACGTACTTCGGCCTAAAGCGTGTGCAGCTTGGTCCTCAGGTCCCGAGGTGGCATCCCGGTGTATCAGATATAAATAATAATTTTTCGTTGGGAATATAACACCACACATCTATGTCAGATTATTGTCATGTCAATGAATTAACACCCTTGTATAGGTCAGAGGTCTCTTTGGCTCATACACGTTTAAATTGAGGGATATACGCGGATAGACAATGACTCGAGAGAGATGACTTATATAACATGCTGACCCCAAAACATACCCTCACAATATTTCATAGGAAATATGATCCACACGAGAATTGAACCCGTGAAGTCGGAAAGGTGAAACTCACGTTATCCCAGTGATCAGGTTTTACCAACTTGTCTGTACGCCAAAAGTCAATTATTATCATAAAAAAAATGATAGGGGACTAAAATTAAAATTTGAGAAAACATATATGATCGACCATTTTCTCCAAAATTTAATCTGCAATGTACGACTAGCTAGCCTCGAAATAGGACGGATATTCAATCTGGTCTTCAACTAATATGCTAAAGTAATTTGCCTACGCATTATTTTAACTAACAATGTTAGAAACTTACTAATTAGAGGCTTTGTCGATGCTACCTTTGTGGGCAGTGCCCACAAAGGTTATGCGCAAATCAAAATCAGACACATGACAAGAGGTGGTGTAAAAATAAATTTTTAATAAAAATAAATTCGACCACTGAATTTATGACACGTGGCGGCTTTTTATTATTAAAAAAACCATTAAAAAGTTGCCCGGGAAACTTTCCAAAAAAACAGATTTCATAGACTATCCAAACTTTCAAAATTGACATTTGCAGGACCTCTTCGCTGGCCTTCTTCCCCTTCCGCCATTCTCCTTCAACAATGGCAAATTTCTCCCAAATTTGCAGGACCTCCAATTCCTTTGACGACTCTCCCAAATCGATGCTCCATTTTCGATAAACCCAACCAGCGGACGAGCATGATTTCACCAGATTTGAAATCACAACCAAAACACGTCCTTCTCGATCAGCCTCTCTCTTCTTTATCCCAAGACATGTGAATCTCTCATAATAAAACCAAAACTCAAGATTTTGATCCAAAAATGAATGGGCTATTTCAGAAAACTGAAATCTCTCACCTTCCCCAGTTGGAATCCAGGCCTAGCTCAACAAACAAGCACTCCAATTCGAGTCTGCCAATCCTCCATTACTGCTAGAGAACACACCAAACTCAAACATTCTGAGCTGTACGAGGATTTCACAGAAGAAGAAATGGCACCATGTCCCAATATATGCAACCAAGAGAAAACAGACCCAAATCCCACCAAATCGATGCTCCAATTCCTTTGACGACTCTCCCAAATCTTATATTTGGTTTCACCAGATTCTGCTCTCTTATATTTGGTTTCACCGGAATTTGGTTTCACCAGATTCTGCTCTTATATTTGGTTTCACCAGATTCTGCTCTCTTATATTTGGTTTCACCAAGTTATTCGTCACCAGATTCTGCAAAACTCAGAATTGTTCACCAGATTATATTTGATTTCCTGTTAACAGCTTCTGCTCAACTCTTCAACATCTTCTTTTATCAATTCTTCAACTGCTGATTTCTCCGCCTTAGCAATGTCTCTGTTCGCTGTTCGCAATATTTTATCGTTCACTGTTCTTCACAACAAACGCATCAGCTGGTCGCGAACAAGATGCAGCAGCTGCTGGTTTTTTTATCCCTACTGGTTGCAACAGCTGGTGGTGTGCCACAGCTGCTGGTTTGAATGTCAGCTGCTGGTTCGAATATCAGATTTCAGCTGCACAAGATTTGAGCTGCTGGTTTTTTTTATCCCTACTGGTTGCAACAGCTGGTGAATGTCAGCTGCTGATTCGAATATCAGATTTCAGCTGCACAAGATTTCAGCTAATGTTGGGAAATTCAAGGTTCCAATCGAAGAACAAGAAGAAGAAATCTGGATGATTTCTCAACCAGTAGAAATCTGGAAGTATTCGATGAAGAAGAAAGGTGAAACCTGATGAACAACGAATCTGTTGTAGAATCCAAACCAGTCGAAGCATCAGGAAAGTCGAATTGAAGAGAAGAAGCTGATCACATGATGAAGAAGGCATAAACTAGAGAAGATGAAAAGCGAAAACAGCGAAGATCAAATAACTGGAATATCGAACAGGAATGTTGCGAATAGAAACCAGCAGCTGCACCAAGATAAAGGTATCAGCACAAGAAGAATTCAGCAGTAGACGCTGTGTTCCAGATATTGTAATTGAACAAAACTATATAAGTGACTGAATTACAAAGAAGGAAAACAGACGAGAATTGAAAGAAAACAAAACCAGTCGCAACACAAAGAAGATATCAGTCGACTGGATTGGAGTGATCACTGTTAAAGCGAAACAGTGCACTATATATCTGTCACGCCCCGAGACTGAGACTCATGAATCCAGCAGTTGCAAAAATCCAGCAATTAAAGATAATTCAGCAGGTGTAGAAAAAGCGCATTGAGCAGGAAGAACGCAAAAAGAAATCAGCTGCTGGAAAACATGAATCAGCAGTTGCAAAGAAAAGAAAATTCAGTAGTTGCGCAAAGTTGTTTTCAGCAGTTAAACATAAATGAAGCAACAGAGGATGTAATAGCAGAAGCCGTTCAGTCGAAGAAAAGCAAAGCTTTTATCAGTGTTTGAAACAGAAAAGAAAATGATATCAGCAATTGGAAAAACTAATTAACAAAGATAATATAAGTTAGATTTGGTCTGCTGAAGTTAATTGTTTGGAAGTGATGTGGATCAAATAAAAAAAATTCAGCTCCAGTTTCAATTGCTCATCAGCTCCAGTTTCAGTTGCTCAATTTTGAACCAATACAGCTCTCAGCTGAACGATTAGCGCTGTTCAGCTCTCAGCTGAACGATGCAGCTTTGACAGAAATTCAGCAGTAAAACACATCTAGCAGTATACACATCCAGCAGTAATAAAAAAACTGCTTTGACAGAAATTCAGCAGTAAGACACATCTAGCAGTATACACATCCAGCAGTAATAAAAAAACTGCTTTGACAGAAATTCAGCAGTAAGACACATCTAGCAGTATACACATCCAGCAGTAATAAAAAAACTGCTTTGACAGAAATTCAGCAGTAAGACACATCTAGCAGTATACACATCCAGCAGTAATAATAAAACTGCTTTGACAGAAATTCAGCAGTAAGACACATCTAGCAGTATACACATCCAGCAGTAATAAAAAAACTGCTTTGACAGAAATTCAGCAGTAAGACACATCTAGCAGTATACACATCCAGCAGTAATAAAAAAACTGCTTTGACAGAAATTCAGCAGTAAGACACATCTAGCAGTATACACATCCAGCAGTAATAAAAAAACTGCTTTGACAGAAATTCAGCAGTAAGACACATCTAGCAGTATACACATCCAGCAGTAATAAAAAAACTGCTTTGACAGAAATTCAGCAGTAAGACACATCTAGCAGTATACACATCCAGCAGTAATAAAAAATTACTTTGACAGAAATCTAGCAGTAAGACACATCCGCAGTAATACACATGACAGAAATCCAGCAGTAAGAGGAACAAAAGAAGCAGCTCTAATAAAATGAGAATTCACTAGGAATATTTAAAATATATTTAAATTAAGATGTCCAAATTCAACCCATCTGATTTGAATATGTGAAAAAAGGTTCTTCGGATGGAAATGTATATTGTGGTGACATTTGCGGATATGCAAATGGATATTGCGGCGGCATTTGAGGATATGCACATGGATATTGCGGTGGAATTGGAAATTTGTTTGTGGAACATGACATGCCTAACCCTTGAGTTTTCATCATGAGATCTTACTTTGGCTACAATACAATTCCAATCACCAGGAGAACAAAATGGTGGTTCAACAAATTTGCAATTCAGAGAATTAACCAACTCAAGTTCAAATAGTCGATATATAGAAATCGTATAAACCTCAGCAGCATGAGTCAATAGTGGATGATTTTTCAAAATCTGTGAAGGCTTACCATGACGACAACGGGTATCTTCAATTTTTTCCTTTTTGCGCCAGCTAGTTTGAACCTTTGTGAAATTCATCACAAAATTATATAAAGAACTCATTTTGTTGCTGGTCCTTTTTAATGTCATATTTATAGCCTCACTTCTCGAAGTAGCCAAAAGACCCGCACTAAATCTTTCATTACAGAAAGCAGTTGCCCATTTCTTCCTAATTTTGTACATCACATTCAACCATCTATGAGAATCTAAATTATATTTATCAATCATAAGTTTCCATGTCTCCTTAAATTCATCTTCTGATTCACAACGAGTCATGCATTTATGACATAAATTTTTAAAAGATGAGTCACCATTTAACTTCTTAAAGTGTGAAGGAGCATTTTGATTTATATGCCATTGACATAAACGATGATGTGAATGTGGAAAAACTCTTTCAATGGCATTGACCATAGCTTGACATTGGTCCGAGAAAAATAGTCTGAGGTTGCTTCCCATTCATAGAATCAAGAAATGTTGTGAACAACCATTCAAAAGAACTTTCAGTTTCATCTGACAAAAACGCTAAACCGAACATCACATTTTGCATATGATTATTTATACCAACAAACGGAGCACAAATCAAATTATACTTATTTGTTCGATAGGTTGTATCAATAGACAACACATCTCCAAAATATTCATAATCAATCACACTTCTGTAATCTCTAAAGTAAAAGTTCATCACCCTGTCATCATCATCCAATTGCACATTCCAGTAAAAATAATTCTCCCTATTCGCTGTATTTATAAAATATTGAATAAGTGCATTGACATCTCCATTGTCAACTTTGGTATGTTTTTTCAATCGACTCATATGGTCATATGCATCTTTTCTAGTAAATCCTAAATTTTCTGGCCCACATGCTTCTGTTTCCATAAAAGAAACAGCACTAGAGATAGATATTCCAGCATTAACCATAGCTTCTAGAGTTGACTGTTTTGCATGTGATATATTGCGTGCTGATCTTAACAAGTGAGTTTGATCTTGTGTAAACATCTCATGATTATGCTCTTGTACAAATCTACTAACTCGCCATTCATAAATAAGCTTCTTCGAGATTGTTCACAATACTACCCACTTCTAATTTACTCTTCAAAACATCAACTATAGAGTTTTCAGTAGGTACCTCGATTTCTGACCTAGACAAATTCGGGAGTCCACACTGTGTAGTTGGAAACTCACGACATACAACTTCTTCGACGTGGTTTTCCTCCAACTCTTCAAGTGATAATGAATTTTCAACTTCCATTTTCGAACACAACCAACTGCAAGTAATTAAACAATAAATTAGAGGCTGGAAACAAATCCCATTCAAGACAGATTTTCGAACACAGCCAATCTGTATCATTATGTACAAACAGATTTCATTAGAGGCTGGAAACAGATTTCGTATCTTTTCATTATGAACACAACACAATGGAAAAATGAAATCTAATAGTTTAGTACAAAAAAATGAAAATGCAGCATCTGTATTCAAGACATTTACCTTATTGGAAAAAAAATTGATTTCCGGCTAGATTTTCAGACGGGAATGAAGAGATTTGAGGAAGAAATTTTGCTTGTTGAAGAGGAATGAAAGATGGGGGAAGGACACTCTGTGAATGGGGGAAGGAAGAAGGGGGTCTTGCAAATGTTAGGAAAGAGCTGATGTTTTGGAAAGAGCTGATGTCTGAAAAAGTTTTCCGGGCAAACTTTTTCATGCTTTTTTTTAATAATAAAAGTCCGCTACGTGTCAGAATTTCAGTGGCTTTTTATTAAAAATTTTCTTTTACAACAACTCTTGCCATGTGTCTGATTTTGATTTGCCCATAGCCTTTGTGGGCACTACCCACATAGATAGAATGGACAAAGCCCTAATGGCTTTGTGTCAGATATATACAGAGACGTTGAGTGACACACGTTCACGCAAGATTTTGTACCACGAGTAAAAGGAAAAAGGAACTTTATCCTTATTCTTTCATATTTTAAGAAAAAAAATTCACCAGCCTCAAGGAAATTTAATCAAAACCTAGCCCCATTCGGTGAACCTATTACACGAGACATTAAATTAATATGTAGACCCAAATCATGCGGTCCCTAGACTCCCAGTGCAGGCAGGTATAATATTGCCAGAGCAATACAATTATTCGACTAATTTTAAACTACGATAAAATTTTGCGATTGACGCCGTATGGGAAGACAAGACCCTTTTCCTAAATGTGACTTACTGGTCGTAGCCATGATTAATCAATAAAGCCTAGGGTTTAATTGATGGCTATTAAGGTCCAAAATCTGAATTATCAATGCAAATAATTAATTACACTACACGGTTTCCCTTTTGTCACATGCAGTCTCTCGTTTCAAATTATGATATCACGAGAAGGTGTATCAAGTGCCACTTTCTTTCAAGATTCTAACAATTTTTTAATTAATGTGCGCTACGCCCGTTGGCACATTGTTTTTGAAAAAACCATTTGAAAGCTGTTATATTAGATATCTCATGTAAAAGAATCTGATGCTGCTCAATTTTCGTCCTCGGTCACCGACCCAAGAGTTAATCATCATCATCCGAGGAGAATCTTATACAACCTAGTGATGTCTATTCTCGGGTATTTATTTGCGATAGATAGAGATTGTGACGATGCCTTTTGTTGGTGATGACATCAAATATTTATAGGCGAAGGAGATACCTTGATTGCGTGTACGTCATCTGGCCACTCATGATTAGGTATGAGTCTGCCAGTCTTAGTTTGCACAAGTTACTAGGCCAATCAGAACTGAATAAAAACCTGACAACACGCTACCCGATTTAATCATTAGCAAGCATGTGTTAGACAGCTTTTCTCTTAAGGCTCTTATGAGTAATCTTTCCCAAGTACCCGAATAGACTCTTACGAGTAATCTTTTCCGAATAGATTTTTCCCGAATACACTTTTCCGAGTAAGCTTTTATATATCGATATCAGAATCCATTGAATCAATCTATGAGATCATAAATGATCGAATGTTTAACAAGCTAACTAAATTACTAGTAGCTATGGAACACGTGTCTCATGGGAATACAGAACTCCTCATCACCAAGTACTATATTTTATATATTATTAATGTCAGCTTTAATATCAGTACTTTGGTTTGTACCCTTACAAGCTTCGGGTCATGACTAGATATCTAGGGCATTAATTCTCATAAAAGTTATTCATGCATGGGGAGGAAAAAGAAACCCTCCTTTACCTTTAATTTTTGTCCAGGATATTTTTATGATCTCGTGTTATCCACTTGTGTTGGAAGCAATATTAGTGGATAGAAAGAAAAAAGGCCCGCATTGTTGACAACTTTTCCTTCTTGTCTACTGCATTTCAAGGGAAATCATTAATTTCCCAAGTATTTTTTTTTTCTTTTCTTATTTGTTTTGTCAATCTAGAAGCTTCAAGTCTATTATTGTCCTTCGGACGGAATTGGGGAAAAATTATTTGAACTATGAACGAAAATTGTTACACATATTCGGAATTTCCTTTCCGCTGATAACCGACAAATTTACATATGATATACGCATGTGATAAAATACCGACGTGACAAACTTAATTGACATAAATCTTGTGTTGGAATGCTGTCTCACTAAAATCTTGAATGGAATTAAAGTTATGCTTTTTATGAATAAGATGAAATAAATTAAAGTGATGATTTTATGGTAATTGGCCTATACATTTAATTTTTTTAAAATATTTTACTCCAGTCCGCAGCTAGTAATTTTGACCAATTTCCCTCTTTCTTATCAGATTATTTTTTTACCGAAATGTGAAAAAGAGTGACAGAAAGTAATGATGCATTTTGTTCCAGACAAATGGTTGGTGGTATTTATTCTGCGCTGCTCTTTATATATCCTCTTACTGTGTAGACATGCAAATTTGTCGGTCAGTTGCTCCAAATTACTGCTACCTTTATTATACATATACGTACTGTACTGTATAATTTCTGTACTATTTGACAATTATTAGTCGATTTCGATAGACATCTTTTATTTTTGAAACCATCAATCAAGAGTTCAAGACAAAGGTCCCCACCTTAAATTTTTTATTACAGGAAACAGTAATTGTGTTAGATTTTACACGAATCAGATATTCTGGCTAATTTATTGTGATCAATGGCATTATAATTATAGTCACATCTTGGGAGCATGTGCAGAAATACTCGAAAGCCAGATTAATCAAATCGAAAATCGATAATTTGGTTCAATCAAAATAATGATTTCGATAGCTCGTATCATTTCGAGATTCGAGGACTTTTACCTATCAGCACATCGGTACATGATAATCGAACAAGTGTTTGGAACCCGAAAACACCCGACTATTCCCAGAATCACGCCTTTAATGACACACTGTTAGTACGCGTTGAATTAGTCTCGGAATGACAATCTCGTCTGGGGAATAGTAAAGTATATGCAATACGAGGCGCAAGATGCGCCCCAGCACCTCACACGTCAGGTGATGCACCACAACGACTGTTTATCCCCTCTATAAACCCAGCTATGTTGAACTTTACATTCACTCTGACCCACAAGCTCTCAACTTCATATACTATCTTATCTCCTGACATCCTAATCTTATGCATCGGAGGGGTTTCACCGAAATTACTTTAGGTGTCTTTTGACTTATTTCTGTAGTTGCAGGTCCTTGAAAGGAATACTATACCCATTGCTCCTTCCTTCTCAATCCTCGAGGACCTGCTCATCTCCCTAGGACAGAGCAGGTGTTACTACGTCGTAGGTCACCAATCACAACGTACTCTTATTGACAAGTTGGTTTCTACCTTCTAAGCTAGTGTCAGCTCCTCGATAGCCAATCAAAATTCTTGTCGGCATCAGATTTAGTTCCTGTTTTTGTTTGATTTTATCTATTCATGTGATTGATCAAACCAAGACATATTCTCCTTTCTTTATTGTTGATTAACAAAAATATCTGGAACCGTCGAATACATCTTAGGTAGAGCTTGTAGACTAACATTTTTTGTTGTCTATGTTTAAGTAGAAAATCAAGTGTTGAATTAATAATAACGCCAACTGGTCAATAAGCAACTTGCTGTATTGGCTTTTTACAATATGATTACCATTTGAAAACCCTAGCAATTAGGAGGACCTAAGATTAGTAAAAGAGCACAAAATGACCATCATAACTAATGTTTTCTAAACTGCCAACATTCAACAATATAATATGCAAGCCCTAAATGGCCTACATTACCATGATATTATTGCATTCTAATTATATAATAAAATTCCATTATAGGAAAGAATACCAAGAATCTCGATGGTGGGCGGGCTTTCCCACTAATTACATGATGGAAGCATTTGTGTTTAGCCATGATGATTAATGTTCGTTAACTTGATTAACTAGTATGTTGCTAAAGACTACTGTCAATTCAGGGGTGAAAAAAGAGCATATTTGGTGAGTTTGGATGCAGCTGAAACATTTGATTTTTAAACTGTAGAGGATATTTTCTTCTAGGATAAAATTTTCTCAACAATTTTTTTTATGTTCAAAATATTAAATACAACTACAGTTGTGCTAAAAATGTATGAGTGAGACCCGTGAATAGGGGTGTCAAATTCTGACCCGACCCGAAAACCCGATACGAACCCATCCGGAAAAAATCAGGTTCGGGTTGAGACATTTCGGGTTGGTTCGGGTTCGGGTTCAGAATTTTTAAAAAAAATTTACACAATCCGATCTGAACCCACTCGATCCACCCGAATTGACATCCATAACTATGAAGAAGATAAAGTTTAGTACACGGGGGACTAAGGCCAACAAGTCTAACTCATGTCCCACCACATGATATAGGTATATTGGGCTGACAATTTCTGGCCCTCCTAATATGCCATGGGATGGCTTACCACAGTGCTCAGGTGAGAGTTATTATAATTATCGTTTTTTTATATACTGATAAATATATTTTATTTAGAATTTGAGTTTTTTTTTTCAAGTAGAAGCACCACCTCAAATTATAGTCACCTCTCTAAAAACCTCCATACATCAAGCTATTTTTTCAAGTTGAAACAGAGTATAACTTCAAGTCATAGTAGTTTACTTTTCTAAAAACTCTCTATGTATGAATCATAATATTAAAAAAAATGCAACCTGTATGGTCTTTTATAAAATATGTAGATTCTTAAAGGGATGTGCTTATATTGGAGAATTTTGACTCAAATTAAAAGTTTCAGATATTATAAACGGATTTTACATGACTGAGATAAAAATCATTAGATATAAATGTTAATCAAGGGAATTTAACTCCATAAAATTTAGAATTACACAAACAAGCAGTTGGATCTGTTCTAGAGATTTGAAACCCTTCATTTTGCGCCTAAATATAACCCTTTATCCAAATATACGCAAGATAAACGTAAATATTGTTAAAAATGTAAGTAAGAAATAAAACAGATTGTTAAAAGATAAAAGTAGAAAAAGTAATTTTTCTGACTGGCATTTGGTGTGGTGACAAATTCACATGGCGTTGACAAAAAATAAATGAGTCTGTCGCTCACTTTACACGGTAAGGATTGGAAGACTCGTGATGGCATTAAGTGTGGCCACGCCCAAATATATAGTTTTTCATAATGGCCTAACATGTAGCGAGGAAGACGATAAACCATTAATCTAAAGTAAGAAAACATGACAAGATAGATCAAAAGTAATAGAACTAAACAAATATATGCTAATGTGTCTACATGCTGTGTTCGATTCTACACTTTAATTTTATTCACATGATCGATTGCAAATTTAGATCCGGATGCTGCCTTACTGCTTCACCTCGGGATGAGCCCGACAAGTCGGAAGTGTTTCCGTTAGGACATGCTGGAAGTGTTTCTGATGTATCCCTTCCGATGCCTAACTCAAAATTTAATTAGAAATGATGAATTGTAAAATGTACCTGAGAGATTTATAGGATAGGTGAAGAGCCATTTAGGAGAGGGAGATGCGGACTGATAACCCTACTATTTAATGTTTGTGCGATTAACGCTTGTTTGCTTCATCCGCGGATGTTCAGTATTGGCATCTACTATCTTAAAAAAAAAGTTAATCTATTAATGTACTAACCTCCTGTATAAGTCAGATGTCTCTTGGCCCATACAAGTGGTAAATCGAGGGATATGCACGAGTAAGCAGGGGCCCGAGGGAGAGGACCCATATAACGGACTAATTCCTAGAGCATACCCCAACAATATTTCAGTGAGTAATATGCTCCACACGAGAATCGAACCCGTGAAGACGGGAAAGTTATTCCCACATCATCCCAGGTCTTACCAACTCGTCTGTGCCCGTGGGGACGGCATCTACTATCTTGATTACAGCCAACGTGTTGACCGTCTACTATCTTCTCAATAGTCTTAGTTTATTACTCGATTAAATTATAACTGTATTATCTGAAAAAAAAAATGCATCAAGATGAGTTGGATGTAATCTACCTTTACATAGATGGTGTGGGTGGTTCACTAATCTCCATTGTCAAAATTACAAAGAAAATTCTCCCTCGTGAATGAGGGGCCACAGATTTTAGGGAAGAAATAGTGGTGAGTTTTATTATATGAGGATAAGGCCTTTTAGGCCATCGTTTCATGTCGCAAGTTGGGTGAACCGATGGGGTCCGAAGAGACAAACATGCCCTTGACCACCAAAGTACCCTAAAAAGTGTAACTCTTTTATACGAACTCATATTTATAAAAGATACGCCTAGCTAGCTACTCTATAAATCAAACTGTGTATGGACACATAAATATCAATTATTGGTCCTCAAATTAGAAATGTAGACAAAATGGTGCTACGTGGAGAACACGTTCATGTGGAGGTTGAAAATAGATTACAGAGGCACAATCAAGAGGGAGGTGGGCGGACTACTGTTTTTCCCATTACAAACAGCAGTAGGCCATAAGTAAAATGTACGAAATTCTCGTGGAGTTGGTAAAATTCTTTCACGTAAAAGAAGATATATTATTAAATGTCCAAAATAGTAGCATGGTGTGTGATGTCTTTATTTAATTTTTTCAATGTGTTAAAAGAGAAATTAATTGTCACCAAAATTTTGGGCTGCCCCATCTTATCCCTCATCTGGATCGCGCCTATCTTCGGGCCATTTTCATGTACACTATCCTGATGGGCCATGGGTGAACAGTGGTACATTAACTCTGCAAATTATTCTCAAATTCGTGTACTCACAATATCCACATGTTTGACTATCGGGACACACGAGCTCGATGGGCCACCATTGATCGGGCCCAGTTTACGGGAACAGACAGCTGTAGTCCAGGCCCAGGTTCAGCTTTCTTAAATTACTTCCAATCTCATTGGACGTTTCTGAACTACCCTTTTTGCCTTATTGTAATTCAAATGCTTATTTATTTATTTATTTATTTGTTTTTCCATAAGGTACACGCGTTCGATGAGAATTACATTAGATCATTGCCCCTGGGCTACACACCTTCTACCATGGTCAGGACAAAGGGTCACGATGCCGCGAAACTGAGTTAGCCCCAAAATCCCGGCTCGCTAATGATTTGAGGATCTTATGTCCATAATCGTAACAGTGTTCGTGTTCATCTCCGTTGTCGTGGCTTCTTAGTGTCAAAAACATCAGAATGTTCCTCTTTGCCAAGGATAATCTCAGAGATTGGGACAGTTTTCACATGTATGGGTTCATGGGCCGACAAGGTTTCTTTGAGCCAAGTCATATTTAACAACATTATACATTTTTTTTCTCGGCCATGTTACATGTACAGGCAATCGCGTGAGGGTATATTATACCACCAGAATTACATTATTGAATCGTATTGCAAAAACAAGTGGGCAAGTGGGTACATGGTGAGGATTTATTGACGTAAATATACTCCATAGATTACATGACGTAAAATAATTACCAAAATCCTAGAGTGGGTATAATTTATAGTCATCGTGGGTAACTTTTCCGCAGTAGTAAGCTTTTGTGGTCTGGGTTGTGCCTTCATTAATTTACATTTAGATGATTTTAGCTAAGCCCAAAAGCCCATCTTAGATCCATTGTATGTAATTGAACTCATGTGTAATAGTGTCCAATGGTATTCCAAAGATGGATTTTGGTGGTTGTATTGAATCACTTTTTGCAATAAACATTGGGCCACAGTCTAAACTCCAATGTATCTGAGCACATGCAATTGTCCATTGCACCCTAACTTCTGTGAGATTTAGGGCTCGAATTTATCTAGGACCGACCCACTTCTTCAGCCCATATTCCTTTGACCCAAACCCGTTACATCTACTTTAACAGTTGCAAGAGAAGAAAGAGTGTAAACTTGGTTCAATTTTTAGGAAATGAAAAGGAATGTTCAGAAATATGGTTCACATTTTCGGAAATGAAAAGGGATATTTAGGGCATCCGCATCCGTTCACGTTATAACATCCTCCAACTCATCACAAATCATGGGGTCCACATGCCACATATACATTATATTAACACTCTATTTCTCTCACATTCCTTTTAACATTAACACTTATTATTTATGGGTCCCACTGTCCACTCAATCATTATTATTATTTTTAAACAATGTATATATGATTATATTAAGTTTAATTTATATTATTAGCATTTTAATTATTTGTAAAATATCATTTTTAAAACATAAATTTTTATAAGTTTTTAGTTTTTAGCCGTGGGATTTACTCACAAATTTTTTTAAAAAAAAATATTAATTTTCTCGACTACCGTTGAAATTTACTCACGAAAAAAATTTAAATTTTTTTTTCAAAAATTTTAAATTTTAAATTTTAAATTTTTTTATTTATTAATTAGATTATCTGACGTGGCATCTATTAACGCGTTCAAAGTTTTGAACGCGTTAAACGACGTGGCATTTTTGCAGTGTTATAATACTCTCCCACATTGGTTTTAACGTTAAAAAGAAGTTATAACATGGCCTATTAACAACCAATGCAGGTGCCCTTAGAACTATGTCCCAAACAAACCATATTTTTTCTAAATTTATGCAAGACATATACACGTGCGCATAATGTCACACTTTCTCACTTCTTTAAACAAAAATGATTCATAATAAAAGGCGAGCCAATATTATTTTGGATTTAGATGTTGATGTAGCCAAATTATCTCAGCCGACGAGCAACCACCACCTCGAGAGCTCGGGACGTCGGGATTGCTGGTGAAAGGAAGTTGGTTCTTCGGGGTGCCTACAGTCAGAGATCACAAGTCAGAGGGCGCCGGAAGTATGTCCGGCGAAATCCCTCCGAAGCTTAAGTCAGGCAGGATGCGAGAGCAAAAGAGAAAGTATGTACTGAGAGCAAAGAATGCGAGAATGTGTGTCCGAATGAATGAATGTGACGTACCTGGTATTTATAGAGGGGCTAGGCGGTGGAGATAAGCATATCCCGGCAAATATTCGCCTAAATCGTGTATATCGAGCGAGATACTTTCCGCGATCCTCGGTGATCTTGTCGTTTAAATAAGGAAAGATGTATCCGAATTGGATTTTGGTAGACATGATACTGTCCTCGGGAAACACTCCCGATCTGAGCAGAGTCCTCGGACGACCTCCCGATCTTAGCGACGTAGGTCGGGGTCTGGAACGTGTTGTTCTTCGGCTGAGATAATTTGACTAGATCATATGTCGATATGAAATCTGAGATGCTATATCTCCTATTTTTATTTTGTATTTGAATAAATAAATTTTTTTTGTTCTAAAAATATAATTTTATACTTTCAGCTACTAGAGAACATAATCGAGCCGTAATTTTAATTATCTGCTTCCGCAATCGAATTTCACCCTTTGTCCAGCCCTATTTTCCTCACTAAGAGCGGACCAAGAATTAAAATAAAAAAAATAAATAAAAATAATAATAACAATAAAGAATATCAGGTGACTTTAAAATTCAAAATGCCCACAACATTGACCTTATTAACATAATTCAACTTCCAAATTCCAACCCAAAGAGTCAATTATACTTGATGTCAACTCTCGTGAGAAATAAACAAGACACGTGCCACTAATACAGTGATCTGGTTAAATAAAATGGACACTTATGTGTACACTGCACAGAAAATATATATCTTATCTTGACTTATAAATTTGGAAAAACAGGAGTCAACTTCCAAAATCATTCCAGCTTAGATGGTTGAAATAAAATTGATGTGTGACTCAACGAAAGTGACATAATTTTTTTCTTATAACTCGCCGACTTGAGATAGAATTGTTCGTTGTTTAAAGATATTTGTTCAGTACTATTTATCTCTAATTATAATATTATTACTTCTATCATATTTTATATTTAAATAAATTATTATTTATTAGGTTTTGCAAGTTAAAAAATGTAATTTAATAATCTATCATGATTTAATCGATCAAACCAAATATATTACTCTTATCAAACATTATTCTCTACGTACTCAATCATTTTATAATAACATAATTTATTATTAATTATAAACGATCTGATCCAATCGAGTGTGACAAAATGTGGCTTATAGTATTCATATTTTAAACGGTATTTTCTTTTCAATCCTTCATAAAACTAATTAGGTTGAGAAAACTATGAAAAAATTATTTGGTGAAAAGTACTTACCAACTAAACATATATAATTATGTCCAGATGATAATTTTTGGGGAATTTATATATTCGAAAGTAAAATCTAACATACATCACAAATATTTAATCTTCGTATTTTTTAAAATTTTCTATGGTCTAAAAGAAAATGTTAATATATAACACTAATAATAGTATATGTTTGAAATAATATAATTGAATGAAAAAACTGTCATTTGCAAATGAAAATATTGTCCTCAATCAATCTACTGTGCCTCAGAACTCTGCGTCTCCATTTTTCACTCAACTTTACCTCAAGTTGACCCGTAAAGGTGAAATGGATGATTCTCATGAGATTTAGAAAATTGGAGGGGAGGCTGGTATATGATATAAATTGGGAAAAAAAGAAAAAGACTTCACCTCAACGACCCGACCGGATCCGACCCGAATCTCAATTCAGTCAGCAGTGTACTTTGTCCATTTAAATTGTTCTGGTCCTTGACCCGTGTGACATGCTGCAGGGCCCCTCATTTTTCTTTTTCCAAAAGAAAATTCTTATGGGTAATCAATGTTCTCTTTGAACTACTTGCCACACCTGTCTGCTTTGTCAGTATTCACACATCAACCTTGCATCACAATTACCTCATTTTCATGGCATGCCGTACGATTGAGTCGCTAACAGGTTATTTCGAATATTTATGTAAATTCTTAAATTTTCAGTGTTTTTTATCTAAAATATTTGATAAATCAGTATTGAGAGTAGATATATAAGATGCTCCATTAAAAGAATATCCCGAAGATCTCGCCGCATTCATCTTTCTTACAACACCAGATGCAACAATATGAATATCTTTATTCATGCTTCTATCGCTGCACTCTATTTGGAGAATAATGAAAGATATATACTATAACCGATGCATCTGCTAGAGAGATCAAAGGGTGTTTCCTGTACTGTAATGGTCATTAGGTTCTCTGCAAAAATATTAATGCAAATTCCGAGACAACAAATAGCAATAAACATGATGCTACGAATATTTGTACATCCGTGGATATAGCTCCTTTTGGAACACCATTGGTAGCCTATCGATTCAACGCCCCCGGATAACCTTGGTCGTCGATGTCATCTCGCCTGCCACGCATGACACGTCGGGATAAAGTAAATCGAGCTGGTATCCATGCACTTTCTGTATTTTCCGGCTAACACTCCCGCTGGTAGAGCGCTGCATAGGTTCCCGCAAGCCTTCATAGAACAGATTGACGGCTTGACCTCGAAGCAAGAGGTCTGTCATTATAGCGACCTGTCACCAACAACTTGGTCTTTTTGTATAACTCATTATTAAGACATTGACAAAGAATGCAAAGGCCATTCCTACGTACATGTGGTAGGTTGGTATAGACGCTAGGTCTACCAAGCCCACTCCAGTTCGTGATTATACATGCAAACACACGCAACCATTCGACTCTTCTATAAAAACTCAGGTATTTATCATTTTATAGACACATTCACCACATTCATACATTCTTTGCATTATCTATATTTTCACTCGACCTGACTTAAGAATCGAAGGGCCTTCATCCGAAACATTCCGACACCCTCTAACCAGTGTTTGTGCCTGTAGATTATCAAAAGAACATCACTTTGTCTTAGCTCGACCTTCGCAGAAAGGCACCTCGAACTTTAGATCTCCCGACATAAACATTTGACGTGGTAGGAGCTTGTTGGTTGAGCAAAATTCGATTATATCAAAACGTTATATAATAAAGAAAGTATTTTGATTAACTGCAATACTAATTTAATAATTAGTTCAATGGTGGTGTATTAATTTCTAAACATCTATCTATTTATATGTAAGAATAAATACATACATACTGATAAAAAAAAGTTATCTATTTATAATATCAGGATATGATTGTTATAGCTCAATAACAATTTTACGTACTAAGATAATTCAGGTCTTAAAGCGTAGACAAAATTAGAAGAAGATGTCCGAATTAACCACATTAAAACATATAGAACAAATATGGTATAGATAATACTGGGGGGCATGGCATATAAAGATAAATGTAGATTTGACTCTTAAAGACACGGACGAGTTGATAAAACTATGATAATGTGAGATTTTTCTCTCTGATATTACGGTTTCGATTCTTGTTTGACCCATATTGCCTAATAAAATATCGAGATATGTTATGAAGATTAACCTGTTATATAAATCATTTTTCTTAAATTTCTATGTTTTTATATATATCTCTCGATTTAAAATTTTTATCATTGAAATGTGATTTACGCATAAAGTTTACTCTTTATTAAACTAATTTTTTTTAAAAAATAAAGATATATTTGTGAATCCAAGGAAATTTTATACGCTGGAGCAAAGAAATGATTAGGATTTGGAAGATCTAAGGGGGAATGTAACTTTTACTATTTTAACAGTCGGGATCGCTTTCAGGCTCTGACTCATAGGACTAGGTGGGCCCTTCTCCACACGCACGCGCATTTACCGCGTGGACCCCACTCGTTGACATACACTTAAAGACACCCGAATTCAGTCCCAGGCCTCGCCGCCACCCCACTCTCTCATTTAACTATTTCTCATTAATCACAACTTAGTAATTGTTAATTAAAATATTAAGTATGCTATCATTTCTTGGTGGAATCAAATTGACCACCTGTCTTAGATTGGTTTCTTTTCTATTCTATGAGGTCCCTCGACGACTCTCTAGGATCCACCAATTTAAAGTTCGTAAGAACTCAAAACTTAAGTTGGCGATTCTTAAATTGCGTTTTATTTTTTGTCCAAAGTACTTAATGTAGATTGCTTATTGTTTCAAACACAAAACATATATGATTTTGGGGTACCTCTCATTGGGCAAGTATGAAAGGCTATGGGGTTAATTTAATTTGAAGTTGGAAACTTTTAATGGAGGCAATAGCTCCGGTCTCTGCCCCCTTGAGAATATTATCCATTACGAGGCCGTGACAAGTGAGGCATATTAATAAAACTATATGGCATACTTCACCATCTTAATATAATATCTAAAGTAACATCCAATACGACTTGCTTAATTGATTATCAGAATTCAAACATAAAAATATATGGAGCCTACTAAATGATCAATTGAACATTGTGGTACTAAAGTATTTATTCCGGATGCGGTATTTGCTCAACCTAACCACGAATCCGAGAACAAGAAAGATCTCCGAGAATTGGAAAAAAAAACATAGAAATTATATTATATTGTCCGATAATGGATGCGTGGTCCTCCAAGGTGAATGAAGTCATGTTACTATCTGGCACAAGTTGAAAGATTATTAATGACAAATTGAAACTTGAGTTTATGTTTCCACACAAACACATTTTTCCATTTGTCGCCAATGGCCACATTCAGGTACGCGATTTGGATGATGGCTTTTGTGAATTCAATTTGGTGGCATTAGTCACTGACGTTGACTCCACCACTATCTCTATTATCTCATCACAAATGGGAATTTGGACACAAATTTAGGTGTCCACGAAGAGTAAGATATGGATTTCCAGGAAAAATATATGTGCATCTATTCACCAACCTACTAATCCCTCGAATTGTAGTTGCTTTTATATAAGTTATGTATAGAATTTTCTATACTAGGAAATGCAGCACTTTGAACGGTGCCATTTTGTTCGAGTACTAAATATAATCGACTCCACAAATGTAATAATAATTAGATTTATTTAAAACAAATGTAAGTTATCATTGAATCAAAGTAATTGAATAACTTTTACAAGGGATTCAAACTTTTCTTTTTAAGACAAAGTAACCCATCATGTATGAACCGATAAATCAAAACATGTTTAGAATAATTTATCATGTCTTGGTTTAATTTCTTCAATGTTCAATTTGAAAATAGTGATGGGATGATTTAACAAAATTATAATCTTTAAAATAAGGATACATTGAGATAAAGAAAATTTCAATTGTCTTGTTTGTTTATTCTCAGTGGGTGGTTAAATTTTGATTCAATCAAGGTGTGTGCATCTTTACTAATGTTTGGGAAAATATAAAAGAAAAGTTTCGAAATTATTGTAAAAATCAAAGTTGTTATTATGAGGATTCTTTTTTTTTTTATGTATATAAAAAATATAATAGGCACCTTTTGATTAGCGATTGATAAACCCACAGGAAAGAAGATTTTTGTATGTGATTGTGAAGATATATAATAAAATATATATCTAATTGGGTAAGCTGGGAATTTGCTTTCAAAATGACCTCTCCTTTCCTTTGTCACATCACGCCAAAAAAAGTCAACCACAAATTCTTCACCTTAATTTCTTCAAATTTATCATTAGTATAAATATTTATACGCAGCAAATCGGTTCCCTTTCATTTTTATAAAAATTAAGAGCTCAGCCCACAAAAACAAAATAAGAGACAAGAGAGCCTTCAAGTATAAGCATCTGTGGAGAAGTAGTAAAGGTAGAGCTCAAATAAAGAAAATTCTGGTAATAATTTCAGAAACAGGTCTGTAGCTATGTCCGATGAATTTCATCTGGGAAGGGGAAACTGGTGGGATTCAACAAGAAACAGAGTTGACGATACTGGAACAGCACCGGCTTCGGTTTCTGCGAGGTTAAACGCGATAGCGAACTTCGAATGGCCGAACGATATGGTGGACATGAAATCCAGATCTTCCATTGATTCCGGAGCTGCTCCCGGGGGATCTATGGTGGTGCAAACTCAATCCTCCGCTGCCTCTGGAGGCGGCGTTTTAACTACTCCCAACTTGCAGATGATGGGATTAGGCCTCTCTTCTTCACAGAGCATGGACTGGAACCAGGCTATGTTGTAAGTTTTATGTACTCTAATTACTTTGGTTTCAGTCACAAAAAATTCATTTGCATGGATTTGATGCTACATAATACTCCAATATTTTTTGTGATCATGAGTTTAATTGGTTTCTTGTTCATGATAATATATATGTATAGTCGAGGTGGAAAATCCGAGAGCAGTTTTCGTTCTATGCTGCAAGAGGATTCAAACACCAGCAATTTCTTGGAAGAATCTGGGACAGCTGCATCATCGCATGAGCATTGGCGGCATAAACTTTATGGCGGTGCTTCCTCTGAAGATTCATCCGCTAACGATTTTAAGCAAATAAATCGGGGTTTTACCTTAGATCATCAGTCACAGTTTTGTTCTCAGGCCAACTCCAATGACAGTACAATAACATCCGGAGGTTATCAGGTGGATTCTGCTGCAGCCTACGGTTTGTTAATGTCAGAAAACCAGCAGCAGCACAACTACGAGAATCGGTCCATCAACTATCCCTATCCGCCCAGTGGTTATGGCCACAGCCCAGGTGAGTTGATGCCCTCCTGGAACAAATTTCCACAGTCTCTGAGAACATCACCGCCGAAACATCCGCAGCCGCTGCCGCCGGCTGCCGGCAGCAGTCACTTGCATTTCACCAACAATACTCCTTTCTGGAATGCTTCCGCCACCATGAATGATGCTCGATCTGGCTTTTTTCCGGCTTTACAAAATCAGATTCCCATAGCTCCGTCCTTTGATGAAAAGCCCAAGGTAAGAGAAAAAGGGGAGGAAGAATCTTACGTAAATTCATACAACACGAGTAATTTGTCGTCAAACTACATTACCATAATTCAAAACTCTAGGGTTTAGTCCATTAATATTCATCTTTTTTTCTTCATTGTTTCACACATATATTTGTTTTGCACATTCAAGAATACAATGGAAGTTCGGGATACCGGGATGACAACTAAGAAAAACAACATGGAATCATCATCAAATAAAAGAGCTAGGAGTGAAATGCCTTCACCATTGCCTGCTTGTAGCAAGGTATTAGATATACATATTAATGATCATGATATATAAATCTGACAAAGATATTTAAGAAGAATTGTATTTGGATCCTAACATCCTAATCCATTCTGTGTATGATACAAAACAGATTAAATTTTATAAACACATACTTTGTTCTTGATTAGGTGAGGAAAGAGAAGATGGGAGACAGAATAACTGCACTACAACAATTAGTCTCACCTTTTGGAAAGGTAACTAATTAATTTTCTGAAAAATTTTCATCACTTTCCCTCCATTGGATTCCACTAATCACTTTTTTAACCTTAGTAGCGAACATCAAAATGCTCACATTGCTCATCTAATTCACTTTCTCAGACCGATACAGCTTCGGTGTTATCTGAAGCCATTGAATACATTAAATTTCTTCATGAGCAAGTTAGTGTAAGTCCCAAATCATTTATTTCCGTTGCAGTTTCATAATGGAAAACTTTAGGCAAGTAGTTTCGTTAATTCGTCGTTCTCGATCGTGTCTGATATCAGGTCTTAAGTACTCCATATATGAAAAATGGAGCTCCCGTTCAGCGGCAACAGGTACACTACACAACATTTCTGTTCCATATATAGCTTAACCAGTGTGATTAAAACGGGGCTCACGTATAACTTTCGCAGATCTCTGATAAATCCAAGGATCCAGAAGGACCGCGACATGATCTTAGAAGTCGAGGTTTATGTTTAGTACCGGTTTCCAGCACCTTCCCTGTAACTCAAGAGACAACAGTTGATTTTTGGACTCCTACTTTCGGCGGAACGTTCAGATAACTTAGCTACTGTGACGAGTGATCAGTATAATTGGTCACGAAAATTCATTCATAGAAAACAATGTTTTTGTGACCAAGTATACTGATTTTTATCGCACTATTCTGGTCTTGATTTCATGTGGTCGTAGCATATTACGCTTATCAATCTCTAACAAAGTAGGATAGGAGAAAGACGTAGTTCTCATCAATCCCAGGTGACGAAAGAAGCGAAAAAAATTGCTTAAAGGAAAATTTATTTGAAGGGAAGGACGAAATCATCCATCGGCCAAGATTTGGACTTATTGTTTATGCTCAAATATTTGAACTAGTTTTGTAATAATTCAAGCACTATATATATGTTGAATTAATTAATATAGACTAGTTTGAATAGGATGGATTAATTTTTGTTGGTTGATAATTTGTAGCTGAATTAAGAACCAAGGGAAGTGTATAAAGGAGCTTTTGGTGATGTAGATGAAAGTGTTGTTTGCACAGAACTGGCACGTAACTTTAATCTTCTTTGGCAAAGACATGAAGGAATAATGAATTTAAACACAGGAGTGTATCAGTGTGGGGAGATCAATTGATTGGAAATCTCACTTTTGAATTGTTTATATGTCTGGAATATGTTAGTGGAAGTCAGAAGCTGGCCCACTGGGCCCCCTTCTTTTTTAGGGTTTTCCTTTTTTATGGTATTCTTTCTCGAAATAATAATAATAGTTGAAAAGGAGTGATCAATTCGGAGTCTCAAATTGTTATTCTGGGATTTAAAAACATTATTTATTATGTTGAACAAAAAACCATATAAATGAAATTGAAGATTTACTTGATTAAAAAGATTATAGATTTTAATTTTTTGTTCCTGTTGAATGTTCTCATGATACCCGAGGGAGGAGCTATCACATTCACTCATGCCTATGCCTTTGTGCTTTGCATCGAATGGTCACATTGAACTGCTTTCATTGGAAGGTAAAGCGACCTTATACGATAAACCGACCAAAAAAGTAATCCAGTATATATTTAACTTGCATTATATTATAACACTACATTCAAGGAAAAAAATATTTTATTGGGTCCCTATATTTAAGTTTAATCGTTATATCCCATTTTCCTTTTTTAATAAAGTATATATTCTCTATCATTTTTTTCAACTTAAAAAAACGTGTGAAACCATGTCATGTATCATATTTCGTCATTTGGATAATAACATAAAACTATATACTTTTTATGATACAAATATTACTTTTTATTACAAATATGATTTCTGCTAAATATTCAATAAAAATATATTATTTTTTATGTAAAGAATATTAATTTTTATAAAAGTATTAATATATGTATATACTCTATTTCCGAACAGTATGAATTACGTGACTATTGGAAAATATCAATCAATTGATAGTATGAATTCAGCAAGAAATATTCATGAATTGAATGTATATTTATATCCAATTGTTTTTGTACAGGAACCAACATATAGGCCCTAGCTATCAGGTACAGTATGGAATATTTTGTGGAAAGGGGAAGCCTTATTAGCTTTACTTAGAAGCATAAACGAGCTGGACAAATGAAAGCATCTTGCACGTTGAATATCGATCATGATTAGAGAGAAGAGAGCATCATCATCATGGGATGAAGCATGAATTAACTCTTTAAACATCAGATTAAGATTTTGTCTTCTTAGTAAAGTTTGGTTAAAAAACTTTGATTAAAAATGAATATTATGTGTGTACTGATGATGGTGTTCCCAGTATTATGTGAGCTGGAAGAACTTTCACATTGAATATGAGATAGATCTTATCACAGTTTTATCATGACAGAAACTTTAGAGATTTTGGAGGGTTTCCTTCGTGTTGGCTATTATCTTAAAAATTTTGCTAATTAGTATGTAGTAAACTTGGTGAATTACTATCAACTAAGATTTTGGTTTCTCGTATGAAGAGGTTCCAACACCAGTTTTACAAATAGACTTACGATCGTCAGTCTTTAAAAATAATATTAGAATTTGGGATGCGTAAATTAATATCACGCCAATTTTATGCTATATTAAATTTGATCTTAGTAAAGACAAAGAGCTAGTGTTATGGACTGCTTTTTAGAATTACTAAAATACACGTTATAACAATGTCCCAATCATTTTATTTTTTATCCACTAGATCAATCATCCAAACTATATGATCATAAACACATAGCTGACTCTTTGGGATGCAGATCAGAAAAATATCAAAGAATTTTGAATTCTTTTCAAAAAATTAGTTCTAAATGTTATATAATACACACACAGATGTACCATACATTTACATAATACATACAGAGACCTAATTTCACTTAAAAGATTTTACCAAGGTTCATACCACTAGACTTTTAGCCAATAGCTAGTTATGCAATTTGTGCATGATCTGCGCTACAAGAAATTTGACATTTGACGACCCCAAAAGTGCCGTCATATGTACCAGAACAACGTCGTTGAACATTTGGCGACACAGAAATGAATGTTCCGTCGGCAAAAGTTCCTTTGACCTTCAGCGACACTGTGAGACCTGTGTTTTCGCAATCAGGTGTTGCTCGAGTTGAAATCAGCTGGTAGTAGATGCGTGTGTTGAAGTCAAGGAATTTGCCTAAGTGTTGGAATCAGCCGTTGAGATGCTATGAGTTGTCGCGGGAGAGATATCTGTTCGGGTTTTGCATCATCGATGAGCGATCGCGTCAGCTGTTGGTATTTCAGAAGTTGCGTTTTGGTAGCAAGCAGCAGCAATGCTGACGTGGATTTCAGACGTTGGTTTTTTAGTTGTGATGGTCAGCAGAGAGCGCTAAGGGACTCTGAAGAAACGACGTTTTGTGAACATGAACCAGCTGTTGGTTTTGTTAGCGTGTTTCTTAGTGGGTACCGAAACTATGTCGTTTAGTTAAGTTGGAACGACAGCGTTTTGAGTGGAGCGCTTTGTACCAACTGTTGGTTATGTTAGTCATCTACTGTTGAGGGATTTGATGCGTTGTTTTATCCAGCTGCTGGTTTGTTGATCAACTGTTGGTAGCGAGGTGACGCATCAAATCCCTCAACAAATTGTGCATGATCTGCGCTACAAGAAATTTGATATTTGACGACCCCAAAAGTGCCGTTATATGTACCAAAATAACGTCATTGAACATTTGGCGACATAGAAATGCGTCGCGGCATTGCGCCGCAATGCTCCGTCGGCAAAAGTCCCTTTGACCTTCAGCGACACTGTACGTTATACATCGCCAATTAATTTAACAACTGGCGATGCCTTTCTTGTGTGTCGCCAATTTTGATGTCTTTCTTGTGCCGCCAATCTTGTTGACATTTCGCGACGATATTCTTGCGTTGTGGAATATATATTTTTTCCTTTTAATGCTAATATTTACTTATTTAGCAACACATAAAACGCGTCGCCAAATATATTAAACATTCTGATGCCCCCCATTAGTAGCTCGGGTCCCGAGGATTAAGCATCGACTCTATCTACATCATCAAAGGCGAAAGCAATTAAGAGGCGCGCGTAGAGCTCAGAGCTCGGGATTGTCGTCGAGACTTTGCCCTACGCTCGGGAATCGCCCGAGCTCATTCATTATGGAAAAGAGAGGAGACAATATAAGTTCGGGACCTCTCCCGAGGACCCCAATCCGATGTGTTAAAGCACTTCCGCAAAAGGCAGAGAACGTGGGTCGTATTATGCGGGAAACATGCGCACGATCTCACCCACGTCTCGATAGAACGTGCCAACGAGACGGCTCATCTGCCCAGCCCCTCTATAAATACCCCCAGGTTTGTTCTCTTAGGATGATTCACTTTCGATTGCACTCTCTCGCACACTGCTTATATTCCTCTCATTTTACTCTCTTGCACGGCTGACTTAAGCATCGGAGGGGCTTCGCCGGACACATCTCCGGCGCCCTCTCACAAGTGTTCGTTGGTTGCAGGAATACGCTCACCTTCTCCTATCCCCGACGCCCGACGTGCCCGAGGTCCTCGACGTGGTAACAGTTCGTCGGCTGAACTATTTGGCTACATCACATTCAATGACACCTATAAAGTGTAAAAAAAATCTTAAAATTTATAAATTACGAAAAATAAAAATTTTTAAAAGGTCAATTTAATAATAGTAACTCAAATATTTTCCAATCCAAATAAAAAAACATAACTACTCAAGTATTATCTAAACGAACATAAATGATTAGATATTCATAATTGCATATTTCATAAAACAAAAAGAATATACATAATCGATGTTGGAAATTGGGGAATTGGTGGAGGAAATTGAATTGAAAATCATGTAGGTGGAGGCTGGAAAGAGAAGCCGAGAATGACCTGTTGAAGCTGTTGTAACAATGCCTCAAATTTTTGTATTATTCATCTATAATATGTTTCTGCTCATCAATTATTTTCTGCATAGTTGAAAATATTTTAACTATCATCATGACAATTTTCCGTGAGGTTCGTTTCTCTAAAACCACCCACTACAGATAGTTTAGGTAATGGCATAAACCCTTGACATAGCGAGATTGTAACCGTCATGATATCGACATCCTTTAGCTGATGCAATTATCCATTCGACGACGCATCGCACACTTTGACGTTGCTAAAAGTCGGAATTGTTATATCGACTAGTTCAATTAATATACATGCATATCATATCATATACTTCATATATCCAAATATACACAATATGTATATATGTATATATATATGTATTTGTTTGTTTGTACATGTATTAAGAAAATTTTTAGAAAAAAATATAAAAAAATTAATTGTTATTCTAATTTAATTATTTTTGAAAATGATTGACAGTTGCAATACTAGTTTGTTGATATGTATATAAGTTAAAAAAAGAAAATAAATATTCTACTAAATTCAAAGTGAATAATATATATGGGAGAATTGAAAAGGAAAAGGAAGTATATAACTGTGATCGAGATAGTATCAAGTACCAACGTATATGATCTTCGGACTTGCCATACCTACTATTTGAATATTCTGCCCTTTGTTTTATTTTAAGGTTAGTTTATTAAATGACTAATCCTTATATAGGTCAGAGTCATTTATAGAGATGACTTATATAACAGGCTGACCCCCAAAGTATACCTCCACAATATTCAGTGGAGAATATGCTTTACACGAGAATTGAACACGTGAAGTCGAAGATGAGAATCTCACGTCACTCTGAGTCTTACCAACTCGTCTATGGCCCTGAAGTCAATATTCCGCCCTTTGTGCTTGTATACGAGGGATAAGATATGATGAGCACATGATTATTAAAAATTTGAGTCCGATGTGGAATAATATTTAATAACCTATATATGTTTATTTTGATTGATTAAATTTGGGATAAAATTGAAATGATATTGTTTGTGTTATTTTGCAAATTGCTGGGTGTGTTAGGTGCTCAAACACCGTGTGAAATTTGTAAAAAATCTAACTTCTAAAATCAAACGGAATTGAGCACTAAATTCATCGTTAGTTCTAATATCCTAAATTGATATG
The DNA here is from genome assembly GCA_001598015.1 of Dorcoceras hygrometricum. Taxonomy (NCBI): domain Eukaryota; kingdom Viridiplantae; phylum Streptophyta; class Magnoliopsida; order Lamiales; family Gesneriaceae; genus Dorcoceras; species Dorcoceras hygrometricum. The sequence goes on along the minus strand of KQ988427.1, from coordinate 39,785 downwards.
ACATCAAAGACAAAAGAAATAAAGTGAAATTTATATGAATAAATCTTTGACATAATTTGTGTTTTCAACAAAAATGTAGGAAATTTTCAATAAATAAGAACTAATAAAAACTAAAACTTGAAAGTTGAATACAGAGAATTCTAATGGAAAATTAAGGAATTTGATTGAAGCTTTGCGCAGAGAATTTGTGCAGATTTGCTAAATGATGTTGGATTGATGTTTGATCTGTCTGTTGATCGTTTCTTTTATATCATCATAGGTGAGTTTCTTCAATTCCACGTTCACACGACTTGGGCCATGAACCACGTTCACACGCTGCTTCATTTTCTCTGGCGTTGCTTTTTGGCTTGTCTATGAACGGATCTTATTCTTTTTAGGTCTGGGCTTCAGGTTTGGACTTCATTCCTGGACTTATATTTTTTGTACAAACAGATATATTTTCAAATTTTTAAATAGCTAATTAATATAAACAAATAGGATAAGAGATAATATTGTAATTTTATTTGAATGATTTAATTAATGTGTTATAAATTGTTATTGATTTTATTGTGTATATTATATGAATAATGCACCGTTTGATAGAGGGAAATGTGATTGATTTAATCATTCCATCCTTAAAAATCCTACCAAACGCAACCACAAAGCTAACGTAAGGAAATTCTCGGAGGGAAACGGGGTTTGAAGTGCAGTGTTGACAAGTTGGCTTCCATTAATGATTGTTTATAAGTTAGTGCAAAATGTGTTTCGATAATGTTAGCAAAGACGTCAGCGAAGAATTTTTAGCCAAGCACAACTACCGACGACGTAGCACTAATGCTGGGACTTGACCAGATTTAATATCTTATAACAGAAAATAAAGGCAGCACTAACAAAGAAAACTCTAATAATAAGGTCAATGGTGGGAAAGCTCATTTTTTTTTTAATGCGTTCAAAGCATTTTCATATTTTAATATGATAAGAATACATTGGAGAAGACGCCAAACTGTACAAACAAACCTGCTTTCTCGAAGACACATTATATATGAACATAATGCTTTTTTTTTTAAAACGCTATCATTTAGCTCTTGGACACGATCATGAATCACAAAACTCGTATCACTTATTTAAAGAACATATATCACAGTTAATTTGTTGAATATTTTGAGAGAGCCCAATCCCATACATGTTGCCGTTCCGTTGCTGCTGCAGCTGTGTAAGAGATAAACACGGGCTTGCGCCAAAGCATCACATATTACGTTTGCCAAGAAGATAACACCATTTGTCTGAATGTAATCAAGCACTAACTAAAAAAAAGTTGGGCTTGCATTTCGAGTGAAACACATGCAAAAGACGGACCTGTCTACCATAATCCTATCCTGACCTGAAATTAAAGAGATTTTCAAGAAGAGCTACTTAACAATGGAAGCAGCTAGTCATGCATCAGAATAGTGTCCACTGTCGGATTAAAGAAAATGTCAAATTGTCATCAACGATGGAGAAAAATAGTCTTGCAAAGTTTAGATATATGAGTGGCAATTAACATGTTGCAAAAACGAATTCAACTCATCTCTTAAATATAGAAAGAAGATAACACCAAGTCCAAGAGCATTTCCTCAAAGTCACGTCTTTCTAAAAGTACCTATACTCATCAAATACTCTCAAGATTAATGGATAAACCGTTTTGTTTATGTTTTGATTTTTGCAGCTTTACTCTCTCCACAATTGACATCCCTTCACCCCTCATCCCCCACACCACTTTCTCCGGTTATGGTGGTTGAATGTAGTGAAGGTGCATAGGGGTTGGGTTTTTTGAAGTTTGAGACATGCATATGGTAAGGAATGCAGGGATGCCGGTGCACCATTTCATTTTAATAAGAGCAATGAGTGCACTGACTCATATAAGTTCAACTCCGTGACAGAGATCTACACTTTACGAATACAATCTCTTTATAGAAATACAGAGAATCAACCTCTGGAAGAAGTTTACAGTATCATTATGAAAGTGGACACGCTTTTTACCTTGGGATAACGCTGTATTAAACAGAAAAATAGATGGGAAAATCATAACAGGAATTGAATTACACATAGACTTTGGGATTATACCAATAGGAAAAAGGAATAAATCGGAAAACCAGAAACAATTTGCTGTATATGGAATAGTTTAGGCGTTGGTTTTCTTCAGTTTCTTGGCAATGGTTGCAATTAACTTGCCTTGATGAAAAGCCTGCTGGATTTCAAGCTCGGATGGCTGCCTTGAACCATCGCCAGCAAAAGTTCCAGCACCGTAAGGACTTCCTCCTTTTATTTGCTCCATCTCAAACATGCCAGATCCGAATGTGTATCCAATGGGAACAAAGATCATTCCATGGTGAACAAGCTGAGTAATAGCAGTTAACCTGCAATAAATCACAGACTCAATTTTGTGCACAATGACAGTATTTTATGAACTATAGAAGAAAGCGATGGAATGCTGATGAGTTTGAAAGTTTGAGCAATGTAACAAAAGGGAATTACGCCGTAGTTTCTTGGCCACCTCCTTGAGATCCAGTGCTGTAGAAAATCCCAGCTGGCTTTCCAGCAAGTTGCTGTGTTCTCCATAGACCTCCAGTAGCATCAAGAAATGCTTTGAATTGGGCAGCCATCATTCCAAACCTCGTAGGGAAGCCAAAAATGAAGCCATCAGCCTCTGCAAGTTCATTAGGCGTGATAATCTGTACATCACTCTTTGGAGGTGCACCCATTTTTGTCAGAACATCATCTGGTAGTGTCTCAGGGACCTGGAACACAGATCGAGTTGAAAGTTTTAAAATGTTTTTATTGTAGGAATGTAACACTCTGTTTTCTAATTTAAGCATTCAAAATAAAGGTATACATGGACAGATATCATGTAAAACAAAAATTAAATAACAATAGCCATCATGCAAGTCTGAAACTAGGCCGAAGCACCAAATCATTTACGTAAGCATTGGGATGCACTTGGGGCCAACAAGCACTTCAATCAAAACATGCAACAGTTTAAATATTTTTAGTTACTAAAAGTTAATTCAAATATACAAAGTTTGTCCCGTACATGCTTATGTTCCACATCTATTCTGGTTGTTTCCTCTGAAGAATACAATGAGACAACATTGGATAATATAGGTCTACCTGCCATAGTTTGGCCTCAACTCCTTCAACAGATGCAGCTCCCTTCTTTATCTCTTCCGCCAGTTTCTCCACATGACCGTACATAGAATAGTACCTACTCAGTGAAGTATTATCGTTATTTTTATTCATAGCATTACCAGAGGAATTTGCTTGCCTCATCTAATGCCCTCTCCATCATATAGCGAAAAATATATTTTCTGAAGAATTTGGTCTGACTAAAAACAAAAATAGCATCCTGACTAAACCAAACGACAGCATAGCTTCTGATGCAGTCACTATTTCGCAGGCATATACCCTAAAATTTCCAAATAAACAGAGAATACGTTGTTGTGGAACAGAGAACAAATAGTACTATTGCCAATAAGCTAAAACCAACGGTGTCTCTTTAAAAAGCTGGAGGACATTGTGGGTACTCTATAAACGTTTCCGGTGATTGAGAAGCGACTCCATCTCTAACCTATCTATAATCTACTCCAAGTGGTCATAAAATGATGAGCTCAGACGCACACTAACATGCCTTGCAGAGGCAAAACACATGAATACAGCATGCTTACATGTGGCTATATAATCTGAATGTTTAACAAGCTAAACTAGCAGAACTCCGATTATAGTCACGGAAGGGCGTATGATATCACTTGTCTAACAAATATTTTATAGTTAGTATCACTACCAAATAAACCTCAATAAATCACGATCAATTCATTTTCCATTCATAATTTCAGATTGCTGGTGTAAGCTTAAAGCAGTGATTAAGGCATTAAGAAGATAATTCCAAGAATTGACACCTTACCTACAAGGCTACAAGTGGATAAAAAATCTTGAAACGGAAAAAAGAAAACAAAGACTAAGCCATTAAAACCTCAAGAATGGCAATATCAACCTGTTACATACGTTTAAGAACGCAGAGCCAAATCAATTATGCGGAGAAGCAAGAACCGAATGAGATTATTGGAAAGAAACGAGAAGAAAATAACTGAAATTACATAGATACACTTACACAACGTAAATTTTGGTTGCCATTGGTGACACAGCTACCCGCTTGTCAAAGATTTGATCTTTTTATGTAAAAATGGGTAAAATGCTGCTGACAAAGAGAACGGTAAGAGTTTGCTAAAACTGACCCTCGTTTATTAAGGTGCAAAAACTGAAATTCGTTACGTTTCCGCTGGATTTTGGGGCCTTAAATAAAAGCAACAATTATCTTTGTACGAATAAACGACGTCGTCTGAGGTGTGTGAAATTTCAAGTTGAAGGAAGCTATGTGACCTGGATGATGATTGGTCATGGCCACGCCCTTCATCATTTTACTCATTTGTTTTCATTAATTTACTGTTTTAACAAAGTGGGTTTCTACACAATGTCATGGTTGAATCATATCTGTTAGAGATGGATCCAAATAAAATCAACACTCGATGGTGGCACCATATGTTGATATATTTGTGCACCTAAAAAACATCACATCAAGGGTAAATGTGAGGATTCTTGAATTCCCTACGATGTAAAATTACGTGAGAAGAAGCATCCGGATTCAACCATTCTAGCATGAACGCTTTGGTTCGTGATAGAAATGCCAGTATGTGTTGATGATAAATTATAGGTGAAGAAAAGGAGGGATAGTGCATCACAGGTTGCATGGTGATCGAAACACTCATGAGAGCAAATAATAATGTCTTCGAGTACTTGGTTTCATTGTTGGAACATTCTCGTTTTTGCCTTATGAATTATTGTACAGAGGCCCACCAGTGGAATGCAAGATCCTGGATTAGCTTTTGCATCAGACTCCCTTCACTAATACAATTTCATGGTTGCTTCAAAAGCCGAGAATTGACCAATTGTTCCCCTTTCCTTTTTTCACCAAACATCTACTCTGTTCTAGCTATGTAATTATTATATGAACACACGAAATGTTGGCATGGTTTAGAAACAAACATAATAATTCCGGAAAAAACATGCAAAATCTAAAGTCGTTTACTTCTAGAGGCAACGACCTTGTATCATGTAGTATGTCAATCCAAACCTCCTCCAAACACGCTCATCTAAGAGTGATGAAGACCTGGAAGCTTCAAACTTACGGCAAAGAAAAAACTTTTGCTCAAGTTATACAAGTCATTTGAGTATATATGTATACAACATTACACACTCACAACATAACAGATAAAATTTCAAGTGACATACTGTTATTTAAAGTATTTCATGTTTATTTTTCCCCTTGTGTTTTCAAATTCTGGGCTAGCGACGTAGCATCAATCGAGTATCAACAAAAATAAAGAAGTAAAGAATTAAGATATCGATTCATTGATTAATGTTGAAACATGAAAAAACATGCATAGAATTTTGATCCACGATATTGTCTCTATATATCATTAATGAATCTAAGTTGAAATAGAACTTATAAACATTGTTCATTTAAAATATATGAAAGAGAAGCGAAAGCCAAATTTGGTTCAGAAACTATGACTATATAACCATTCCCACTTGATATGCATATCGAGATATTCACTTGATGATCTTTAGAATTTCGCGTCATTCAAAAATGAGATATTTTTGGGTTCACATCAGCGCAAGCTAATGGCTTTCCCATCAAAACTGGAATCTTGATAATTCTAAACAAAACCCCAACCACTTCGACATATGATGTGAAGTCACTTCGGTCAGACGAAGACCTTTCGCAAATTTGTTTAACTAGGGACCTAAACCAGGGTAATTTTTCCTACCGTAACAATTTACTACAGGTGAAAAAATATGTGCACAATAACTCCAGATTGACTGCAGAAATTATCGTGGAATAAACTTAAGAAGCTCACAGATGTAATACACATTCAATGTTCCTGTATTTCTGGCCTAAGATTGATGCTCCTGTTGTGAACTAGAAAGGTGGACCGGCCGCCCCCTAAAGACACAAATCCGATGTCTGTTATTCCCCATCTGTCACCTCTATTGTATTGATTTTAACCTAAATATCAATCCGCACATATTTCATCGGTTAATCAGTAGTAATAAACTCAAATGGCAAGCCATAGGAACGGGTATATTATTCCTTTGGCCATGTCTGCATGCGCTTGTCCTTGCCAACCGGAAGGACTCCCTAAAGCCCTATATATTGCCTACCGATTGCTTGAAAGTTGCATACAAAACATGCTATTCCTTGCTTCTCCTCTGCTGCGAGGGGGGCTTATGCAGAAAATCAAGTTTTCTTGGCCAGTAAAATGACCTATAATATGTGTCCTCTATCCGTAGAGTACATTGAATATATAGAAATGGGTATAACAAAGTTTCTCTTAGGAACTTTCTAAACGCCGGAATTGGGGGGTGGTGGTTATTCCCGACTGATGGCAGGAGATGGCATGCCAGGGTGAAACAAAAGATGGCTCCATACAGAGGGAATGTGGGATGGCGATGAGGGGAACGAACGGAAAGGCAGGTGAACCCCACTTGGATTCGAGGTTTTTCCTTTACACGGGCATTACCTTTCCTCTACACCGAAATGAGTTTAATGCTACACACAGCTGCAAAAGAAAAGAAATTCACTACCAGAGTTCTAGCTGGGACATACTCAGGGCCCAATCCCAAGTGAACATCACGAGGAAGTGTCATCACAAAACTTGCCATATTGTCTTTTTAAGTTCGGAAATCCCATCGTCAGGAACACCAGGATACTACGGGTTTGAACAATGATTTCTGGATATAACAGGTGGTCCACGATTCAAGGACAATCGCAGTTACTGCTTTGGTTTAGGTTTTGCTGATCCGATCTAACTCTTGACCATGCATCATTTGCCAGAAGGATTTCCATAAAGGAAATATTAAGAAATGACTAATAAGTATGACATAAGCTCATATGTCACAACAGATGCTACTAATAAGAATTGGTAAAAAGTTATTAGACGTACACTAGCCGAAGATAATTTTTCTTGATGCTGTGAATCATGCTGGTGAAATCCATCATGCCAACTTTTACAAAATGAAATTGTTCGCCCGATCACTCTTGCTACATCTTCTAGCTCACAATAAGTAAGGTTCCATCACCAAGAATGAAATCGATCACAACTTATCTATATTTTGCTTTTTTCTCGAAATATTTCTGCGTTTTGTTTTGTGTAAGCCAAAATATAAACACAACAAGTTTACTTGCATCCAGCAAAAAATATAGGCCAAAATATAGTCACAACAAGTTTGCTTGCATCCAGAGGAACAGATAACAACTTCATCATTCTTACCCAATTTATGTATATTTGAATCCAATAATCGCCCACAAAATTTAACAATCGTCAGAATATCGTTTTTTTAAAGGGTTAAAATAGTTACAAAGAAAAGTCAAAGTGTTCGAAACCCTCCTGCTGAAGAACCTCTTCCAACAAAAACTGGGATTCTTCCATCAACTCGGGGCTCAATCTGAACATGAGCACACAAAATTCCATCTGATTCAGCGCCCCGTCTCCGTCAAAGTCACCTTCTTTATCATGTTATAAAGATCAGAATCGGAAAAGCCTTGAAGGCCCAGCAAAGCAGCGTTCTTTTTTAGGCTCTGAAATGTGATGACCCCTTTGTCAGAATCCACCAACAGCTGAAACCCATTGCAAAGTTCCCCAATCAAGCCATCCCCACCAAGCTTTTCCGCCATCAGGGGCAAGAAATCTTGGAACTCGGATCGACCAGCAGACGCCATTAAAAAGTCTTCTTTTTCTTTCAAATACAGTGATTATCAACAAGCGTATTCGTGTGTGGGGGCTCAAGGAGATGGATTAATATAGAGGGGGGTAGAAGTGATGGTGGGTGGAGGTTTCTGAGAAGGAGAGAAGCAGCGATAACCAAACTTGGTGAATTGGAGATTCCAAGACCTTGATTCAATAGGTGGACTACTAAGTTATAAATATTGGGTTGAGTACTTGGAACCATCATATCCTCATTCCTCTAGCGTCCAAGTAAAATGAATACCTGCAACAAGTGCCGAGGTTAAGTCTACTTTTAATGATTCATATACCTAAGGGGTAAAGTATAGCAGGATACTCTAATTAGGACATCACCTATGTAAGTGTGAAGTCATGAACGGTTCAATAAGAACACTTATGAATCTAAGATATGGTCCAAGGCCGAAATGGACACAACATTAGAACATAATATGTTAGATTATTGTTTTGTAGATACTATTGACTTGGTTTCTCATAAACGGTTGTCTAGTTCAAGACATCACATCACTACACAACTAGTAAATCCGATAGTATATTACTAAGAAAGGTTCAAAGTCACAAGCTACCTATCCTGATATAATAATGGTTCACAAGAACTGTCAAGTGATTCTGCATACATGCATTAATTTCATTCATGTGGGGGATAGTGTATGTGTATATATATATATATATATATATATATATTTAATAAAATAACATCAATTAAAAATTTAATGAAACTATCATGTATATTGTGAAAGATTTGATCATATATGGACTATTATAAAAGATTTTGTTAAATTTCCAAGCGATGACAAATTGAAAACACCAACTAAAATATATATAACAAAACTGGATTCATCACAATTAGATATAAAGACTCCAAATATTTAAAATTAATTTAAGTGGTGATAACAATGCAGGTGACATTGACCTCTTGGAGTTAGAAAATCAAAATGTAGGAAAAAGAAAAGGTCGATGTTTTGAAATTAATATCAACTATGAACGAAGGAATCATGATCTGATTATTCTAGCCCGGAGCCAAGTATAATGGATCGGTTATGGTTTGGAAAATGATAACCGGTTATGGTTTGGAAATAATAACCCGTCGACCCGTTGGTCCGACCATCCATATTTTTTAAAATGGTTTTTTAATTTTTTTAAAAATCGTTTTAATAAACAACAGACTCGGATCCATCAGATCCAAGACCCGGTCCAAAACCGTGTAACATGGTTACGGTCCCGGGTTTGGGTCGGGTCCGACGTCGACCTGCGGCCGCGTCTACACTTGTTTGGGATTCACACGAGGGTTTTTCAAAATTCCTAAAACCATAAACAAAATCGACAGTCCGCCCATAGGGAAAATTACCATACTCGTCCCCGTGATTGTCTAGTTCTCTGAGCCGAGAAGAATATGCATACTAAACAACCATCTCCAGGTCAATTCCTCCTGCCATCGTTTTAGACAAAAATTTTCGACACAAGAATTTTACTACTATATTGAAGAAATACGACACATGTAAAGATATATTAAAATTCTGTCGACAATTCACAGTGTCTAAAACTTGGATACGTTGTGCTTTATATCATGACAAGAAACTGAATTACTTTGGCTAAAATAAACTACTTGATTGAACTCTTCCTCCATGTAAACTAGCTGAAGCTGCAGCAATGGAAACCATACAAGAATGCCTGATTTTGGTACTTCTTTTCATTATTCCGACAACATCCGGAGCGCCTAGTATAATAACAACCAGTCAGATGAGTAGAGATGGTGAGACCATGGTATCGTCCGATGTACTATTCGAATTGGGATTTTTCAAAACAGGGAAGCTAACAAATCAATATGTTTGTATTTGCTACAGGAATGTCGAAGTTAGGAGAGTTGTTTGGGTTGCCAACAGAGACGCACCATTAACAGGGGAACGAGGATTGTTAAAGGTTAACGAACCTTGGCTCTTGGTGCTGCTCAAGGACACCAATGGAACAGAAGTGTGGTCATCAAACTCGTCAAGGTCCGTACAAAACCCAACTGCACAGAGACCAAGAAGGTTCGGTTATATCAGATAGGCTCAGTGGATGCATTCGGCGGAAAAAAACTTGAGTTGTCATGGAGATATATTCTTGAAATATTCTGGCATATACCCAGTTAGATCGAACCAAAGGCAGTTGATTCCAACTTTGGTTTGGAGACTTGATTGACATGAAAGGCGAACCTTACAATGGAGATGAAATTTACATCAGAATGTCTTTTTCAGAGGCAGGTAATACTTCCGGACGAACAAATGTTCAATGCTTTCTACATATGTTTCAACTACTGATTTTCACGCTGTAGATGGAAAAAAGAAGCGAATTTCTGAACGTTCCCCGTTTAAGCTTTTGTTTATATCTAAAGTACCTCTAACAAAAATAATCTGAAAGTCCGCTACAAAAATAATCCGACGAAGAGAAAACGAGATTTTGTTTCTGAAGTGCTAGATTTGCTATAGATATTAACAAAAAAAGTTGAGTGTTAATTATAATGAAGTATTGCCTTTTTAACTGGACAGAAAATGTTGCAGAATCTGAAGGAAAGAAGAAAAACATCATAGTTGCAGTGAGTTCAACGTCTGCGGCTATTATATTTCTTATTGGTCTAGGCCTTTTTCTATATATGCGGAAGCGGGTCGGGTTAAAAAAAACTTAGAAAGAAAGGTAAGAATAAACTTTATGCTCAAGAAATATAATCATTAGGAAGCAAATATAGATACCCACTTGGAGATCTGAATAATGAGCATACTTAATTACTTATCTAACTTCCATTTTGAATGGTAGCTTGAAAATTTTCCTTTGACAGTCCAACATTTTGGAAGTCATGAGCAGAACTCGGAGCTACCATTGTTTAATCTATCAACTATTTTGGAAGCTACAGATAGCTTTTCAGTAAACAACAAGCTTGGGGAGGGTGGATTTGGCCCAGTTTATAAGGTGGAATTTATTGCTCCTCCTCTATAAGCAATCAGATGAAACTGACATAAGACGATGAAAATTTTTATAACTTCAAAATCTCTATTGTTTCAGGGAATGTCCTTGTCCGCATCGTATAAAAATATCACTAACTATTGTTTTAATCATATAAAAAATTCTCTACAGCAAAATTGGTACTTGGAAAAAAGAAGGGAAGTTGTTAAAGTTCTCTTCAATACTTTAAATTCAGTGAGGTTGTGCTTAGATTTATGAATTTATTTTGGAGATGGATTTCAAATTACACCAACCTTGAATGTATTGAAATCTATCTCATTTAGTATTGAAATTGCATAACTTGGTTTGGAGTGGGTTTAAAATCAAATTGAACTTTTGTGTATTCAAGCAAACCCAGGAATTTAAAACCCATGGATTTAAATTCCACTCTCTCGAGTTCCTCAGTTCAAGTGCAACCTAATAAACTTGGAGCTAGTAATTTCAATTCAATAACAGTACAGTAACCATGAATATATGTCTAACAAAAGCCTGGACATGATTTTTATTTGGTGAGCACTCCAATTTTATATATACGGTCATATCTAGAATCAGACTGCATGAGTAACACAAATGCTATAGCCTGGAAAATCAGAGCTATTTGCAAAAAACAGAAACTTTTATTTTTCCACCAAATTTTTATTTCTAAAAATACTAGAAGAGAATAACTAATGCATTTATGAAAAAATAATATATTATATATATATA
>KQ988427.1:0-27655 GCA_001598015.1 Dorcoceras hygrometricum | reverse complement strand
ATATATATATATATATAATAATTACTATTAAATACAGTTACATAAAAATAACTCGCCAACATTAATTCAAACTTTTCACATTCTATTCAAATTCAAAATTTAAATTCGACTACCTTGAAATTTTAAAAAGCATTAAAGTTTTTCACCAGTTCCAAACTAATTTTAATGTCATAAGGGTTATATACACTTCTATATAAACCATGCTTTATTTGATACAAATCATATATTAGTCTCATATATAAACCATAATCAAAATACAATGTCTATTTATTTGAAACTAGAAATCAATTAATAATAAATAATTTTTTTTATTTGAGTCGTTGATTTCAAGAGAGATTATTGATGTGTCGATCAAAGATATCATATTTTAATTTGAAATTTGAATGAGATTAGAATTACACTTTGATATATACATTATCAATATAAAAAATATAATTATCACTAAATACATTTATATAACACTGCGTCGAATATCTGAGGCTACAATTCTGAGACAAATCAATTAAATCACCAATATTAAATCAACTTTTTACATTATATTAAAATTCAAAATTTAAATCTAACTACTTGAAATTTTAAAAAGCATTAAAAAATTTCATTGGTTCCAAAATCATTTTAATACTACTAGGATTATACAGTTATATATAAACCTCGTTTTAGTATAATACAAACCATATTTTTATCTATATATAAACCATGACCAAGATATATGTCCATTTATAGAAGCAATCAATTAATAATAATAAAAATTAACCGCTGTAAAAATATTAATATTAATAGTTATAATTACTATAAAAATTATATCATAAATGAAAATTCATTTTCAATGTCTTATATATTTGAAATGTCAATTTATTGATCTTACATATTTGAGTTATTAACTTCAATAGAGATTACTGATGTGTTAATTGAAGATAGCTTAATTTTTAATCCGAATTTTGAATGAGATTAGAATTACAATGAAACATTAGCTTATATAGTTATTACAATTAAAATAAATTATATCTTCGTGCATCGCACGGGTGAAATACTTTAGGATCGGATCGGATCGCGCCTAAGCTGATTCAGAACGAAATGATGCCGCACGCGATCTGATTAGATATAAATTTAGCTGCAATAGCTCAGATTCTTGAAATCATTGAGTATCGAGAAGTATATATCAGATTTGGTATAAAAATCAAGACGAAAAACATCTGATATACCCTCTCTAATTTAAAACCGAAAGCCGTTGGTTTTAAAACATGTGATGCACAGAGAAATGAATGTATGTTGAAAGCTGTAAAAAACTTATCTGAAATTTATTTCTGAAAGTTCGGAGCAGAAGCTCATACGTCTCCCCTTCTTCCATTTTGGAAGACTTCTAGTAGAAGACTTTGATCATACAGCATCTGCACAGACCCACCTCAGCTGGGACTTACCCACTACCCAAAGCTGAGACTCCTAGACTCTCATGAAACGCATGCATCATGAAAGTTTAAAGAATGTTAAGGCATGAATGAAAATATTTTGAGAAATTGAAGTGTTGTGGGGCAAAGTAACGATGGGAGTTAGCCGGGTATCCGGGCCCGGGGATCCCCTGTTAATGTATAACGATTATGAGCTTATGGATCCATGTGATCACGACATGGTGAAGTGGCAAACATAGAGGTGTGACATATAGGGATCCCGAGGTAAGGTCGGGTGAACCACACCGCCACGTACGTTGGTTTATAGATTGATCAATCGAATTTAACGGCTCTCACTTCATGGATACGACTCGCATGTTCTTTTAAGTTATGTTATGTATTATGTTATGCCTTAACATATATGTTATGATGATTTATGTACGACTGCAGCATGATTTAACGTTTTAAGATCTTTTAATGCACGCATGTCATGAAAATTATGTTCATACGCTTATGTGCTTGTATGTGGTTTTACTATATGTACCTTGTTATTAGCAGATATAGCATGCTGGGCCTTTAGACTCACTAGGTTTATATGGTGCAGGTGAGCATGATAATGTTGATGATATTACTCCGACCGACGGTGAGGACGTCTGATGCTCCGCTGCGGCTGTTACCCCGTGACCGCTTAGTTATTTCATGTTATTTGCTTTTAAACATGTTCAGTTTTTCCGCAAACAGTTTTTGAATACTCTGATTTTTATGCTAGCTTATGAGACGTGGATTGAAGATTTTTTTTTGGCAGTTGTTTTAACGATCGTTGAGATGTTATTTTAATGCTGAAGTTATGTTTTATTATTTATAGCTTTTATTTAACGTTATTCCACGTTTGCTTTCAAAAAAAAAAAAATTAAGAGGTTTAGTATGTTTCACACACACTAGGAAGTTCTCTGTCTGAGCTGATAGAGTAAGCAGTCGACATAGACGATTAAGCTCTTGGCTGTTGATCGTCGACTGCTTCCTCTTTTCTTTTCGTCTTCGTCAACTATTCATCGTCTCTTTTCTCTCGTACGTCGTCCTCTCTCTGTCTTTTGAATCTCTAGTTCAGCTCTAATATATAGCCTCTGTGCAGATGTCACCGTTGGACATAAGCTCCTAGCCATTGAAAAGATTCTGTAAAGTTTCTGACTTTGTGTATTTGTTGTCCTTTCATCGTACATAGATAGGTGATGCTATTTATTATCTTTGTACTGTCTCTGAATTGATGTAGAGATATCGAAGCAAATCAGCTGGAACTACTTTAATTCAGTCTTCGAGTAATTTCGTGTTCAAACTGCTTTGTCGTGATTTGACGTGGTCTGAGCTGATAGCCTCTGAGCTGATATGCTCCGAGCTGTTTTAATATGAGTCTTGCTTTTTCTTCCTCTAAGCTGATCGTCTCTCAGCTGATCTATTACGAAGCTCTCTCTAAGTTTTTCTTGCTCTAAGCTGATTCGTTCTTCTTTGTTCTACTCTGAGCTGTTTTGGAATTGCTCTGCTATTCCAGCTTAGACCTTCTGAGCTGATCTGATCGATGTTCCAGTTCGTTATGTTCTGAGCTGAACTGCTCTAAGCTGAAATCTGATTTGCCTTCTTAGCTAAAGGTATTCTAGTTTGATATCAGATCTGATTCTCTTCTGCGCTTTTAATGTGAGCTCAGCTCTTCATATTTGCCAAACAGTTCTGATCTGTTCACTACAAATTTTCAAGCTAATCTTAGATCTGACCTGCACACTCAAATAAATATGATACGCAAAACAACGAGTTTTGTGTTAAAAAAAATCATGTCAAATTTATTTTTTGATCCAACAATACAAGTTAAAAGAAAAAACCCAATGTACTTTTTGGGTTGCGTACTATAGTCCATAAGAAGATAATGTCGATTGATTGAACTAGTAGTAAGGACTTCGATGCCAATGAGATCGATGAATCACCAACGTAACAACAAAACAATAAAAATATCTGGTCAATGCCGGGCAACCATTGTTTTTACCAAGAGTCAACAACAGCATACAGATTTCCATCTTTGAGGAAAAGAGAGAGAGACTCGAAATTATAATAATATAATATTTGACGTCTGAAGGATTGACCGAGATACACGCTTTCCCGATTCATGATTGGAAAGAGACTGAAATTGCAGGCCACAGGAGATGAACATCTAATCTTATGCAGCGATGAAAACCTTACGAAAGGGCCCAACTTTGATACTCCTCTTCATCATTCAGACAACTTTCGTTTTCGGGGCAACTGATACAATAACAGCTCATCAAGTGTTTACATTTGGTGAGACCTTAGTGTCGTCAGATGGAGTTTTTGAGCTGGGATTTTTCAGACCTGGAAACTCACTGAACCAATATGTGGGCATTTGGTACAAAAACATACCAGATCGGAAAATCATCTGGGTAGCCAACAGAAACGCTCCGTTGACAAGTGCAGGAGGTGCATTGAAGGTTGTTCAACCAGGAATGTTGGTGATACTTAATGACACCAATGGCACAGTCTGGTCATCAAATAATTCGACTCCCGTGCAGAACCCAATTGCTCAGTTGCTGGATTCTGGAAATTTGGTAGTAAGAGATGCGGGAGATGATGGGCCGGATAATTTCCTTTGGCAGAGTTTTGATCATCCAACTAACGTGTTTATTCCTGGTATGAAGTTTGGATGGGACTTAGTAACGGGGACTGAGATTTACATAACAGCATGGAGAAGCGACGATGACGCTTCTCCGGGAGCGTTAAGCTTCCACTTGGATCCAACAGGATATCCACAAGTTTTCCTGAAACAAGGTTCCAAAATACTGTCTAGAATGGGACCTTGGGATGGGATTAATTTTAGCGGGGGACCAAATGATTTTCAAAATCCTATGTACAGGTTGATCTTTGTGATGAATCAGAAGGAGGTTCGCTATCTCGAGGAAACCATTGACAAATCATTTGTTACTTTAGTTGAGATCAACCCAGGTGGTGTTGTACAACGTTGGGCGTGGGTTAATAGTACTCAAACATGGAGGATGTACATCAGTTTCCCGGCTGATAATTGCGACACTTACGGGTTATGTGGTGCATATGGTAGTTGCAGTATCGCAAATTCTCCACTGTGTACCTGTATGGATAGGTTTGTGCCTAAAGATCCACAAGGTTGGGCTAAAGCTGACTGGAATAACGGGTGTGTTCGAAGAACAAACTTGAGTTGTCAGGGAGACATATTTCTCAAATATTCAGGGATCAAGCTGCCAGATGCAAGGTATACTTGGAACAACGCAAACATGACATTAGAAGAATGCCGGGCAGAATGCTTAAAGGATTGCTCATGTATGGCCTACTCACAATTGGATATACTTAAAGATATTGGGTGTCTGATGTGGTACAAAGAATTGATAGACATCAAAAGTATGGTTTCAGACGGACAAGATATTTATGTCAGGATGGCTTCGACTGAAGCAGGTGGCATCAAGAAATTGTTCAATATTTAGCTATTAATGCCGCAATCTTTGATCTCTTATTCACGCTTGTGATATTATACTTTTTATTGAATAGAAATTGTTGCTGACCCTGAAAGAAAGAAGAGGAAAACAATGCTCATCGCAGGTTTCACCTCAGCAATGGGTATAGTTCTTATAGGATTGAGCCTCTCCTTTTATGTTAGGAAGCGCTCTATTGATCTAAAGATCAGAGCACAAGGTGAGACACCGCCGAGTTTTACACCGATGAAAGGCAGTAGAATATGAAAAAAGTGAGTTTAGTTATACGAGAAATGAAGAATTAGTAATCACGTTCTATTGCAGGAACAGATCATGCAATTCAAGAGAACAACTCAGAGGTACCATTGTTTGATCTATCTTCCATCTTGAAAGCTACTGGTAACTTTGCAATTGACAACAAGCTTGGGGAAGGTGGCTTTGGGCCAGTTTATAAGGTAAAATTTATTCATCTCTTTACAGTTACATAAACAGAAAATTATCACACATTCTTCTGATTAAATTAGTATCAGTAGACAACATACCACTCGGATTAAATAATCTGCCCAATGAGGCTTTTATTATGCAAAGTTGCAAACTGTGCAACGAGAGATACGTGACAGAGCAAAATACCTTCTGTCATGTGAAAGAATGGACCTTCTATCAAATAAGATCATGTTCATTCATGTTCAGTAAATAAATTTACTGGATATGAAAAAAATCCTGCACAAGAGTAATAAGAATAGTGCAAACATTTTAAAAGGTTGAAGCATGGATAGATACAATTGCTTCATATTCAGTAAAGGCCTTTCACATGTATATATTGTGAGCTTAGGGTGTGCTGGAAGACGGACAAGAAATTGCTGTCAAACGGTTGTCCAAGGACTCCACGCAAGGACTTGATGAATTCAGGAATGAAATAATCTTTATTGCCAAACTTCAGCATCGGAATCTCGTCAGGCTTATAGGAGGCTGCATCCAAGGAGATGAAAATATGCTGATCTATGAATATATGCCCAACAAAAGCCTGGATATGATTTTATTTGGTAGGTGTTTCAACTGTATTCTGCCAGATTGAGAACCAAATTGCGTTAAAGTCATGGATATAACCATAGGCAATTAATTAACTTGTTGGGACAGTTAGGAAATCAGATATTTTTGTTGAATGTATAGAGGAAAACAAAATATTACATAATCAGAGAAATAATCTGAGCTGGAGTTTTAGATTGTGAGCATCTTAGCATTTAGATGGAGAAATCTAGTTTTAATGTTCCAGCATTCAACAGGAGACTACTAACCCTATGAATATTTTGGACAGACCAAAGGAAAAAATTGCTACTTGACTGGGAAAGGCGCTTCAATATTATAAATGGAATCGCTAGAGGACTACTCTATTTGCATCAAGATTCAAGGTTGACAATTATCCATCGAGACCTCAAAGCTAGCAATATAGTACTAGATTCGGACATGAACCCGAGGATATCAGACTTTGGCATAGCTAGAAGTTTTGGAGGGAACGAGACAACAGCTAAGACACGTCGAGTTATTGGAACATAGTAAGTATCTAAAAATTGAGGAATGAGTACTGGCCTTTCATTGCTTGTGACATTGTTTTCTTGCTAATACTCTATTGCAGTGGCTACATGTCCCCAGAATATGCAATAGATGGTATATTCTCTGTAAAGTCGGATGTATTCAGCTTTGGTGTTCTAGCTCTTGAAATGGTGACGGGAATGAGTAACAGGGGATTTAACCACACTGATCACAACCTCAACCTTCTCGGCCATGTACTGTTGTTTTGTAGCTATTATTATTATGAAAAGATGCAGGTATATTAATTTCTCTACACTAAATTTTACAGGCATGGACACTTTATAAAGAAGGGAGGTCTTTGGAACTAGTTGATCCTTGCCTCGAAACGTTCAACGCTTGCGAAATGCTAAGAACGATCCATGTCAGTTTGTTATGCGTGCAACAAAATCCAAAAGATAGGCCAAGCATGTCCACTGTAGTAACAATGTTGACCAACGAAGGCTTCTTTCCTCCACCCAAGCAACCTGGTTTCTTCACCGAAAGAGAAGTTCTCGCCTCTACGAGTTCAACTGGAACGAATGCGGAGATTTCAGCAAATGAAGTCACCATTACATTGCTAGAAGCAAGGTAGGGAACAATTTGTAGATCATGAATCCTCCTCTACCTGTTGACTATCCATATACATGTTCTAGCTTGGGTCCCCTTCATTGCTTGTTCTCGTCACTGGTTTACTTAGTTTACTGGTAAGGTGCACATGCTATAGGAACTATAATTTGATGTCATATATATTATCTAGTAAATATTAGAGATATATAAGATCGACAATATTTATTGACAAATTTTGTAAATAAAAAGAAATATATATTGAAAATTGAAGGGAGAAAAAAATACCATGTCACTAATATAAGATGTACACAAAATTATTCATCTTTTGTTAACAATATCTTCAATTCTAACACGCATGTTTTACGTTAACATCTCCAAAATTTATTGCTTGACAATCTCCAAAATTTATTGCTTGACAATCCGTAATTTTTTTATAAATGTTTTTCAAAAATCTTGACATTATTTTTCTTTTGTGATAATTGTTTATTGAAATACTCACAGATTATTTTTCCAATACTTTAACCAGAATAATATGTCATTATTCTTCTCCTAAGGAGCATGATGATTGTCTTTGTTTATTGATCTAGATAATTTTTGTATTGCAGTAAATCTCCATTTTATAACCAAATATATATTATGTGTTTCAATAACTATGACATTAATTTTCCAATAAAAATACATTCATTTTCTCCATAAGTACTTTTATTTTTCAAACTTCGTAATTTTTTTGAAAAGTTTTGTTGGAGATTTGACAGATCGTACAATGAAACACCTTCTTTTAACTACCTTTTATTTTATTCCATGTGAAATTGCACGTTTTCTGATGGATTTCTTAAAAAATAATACAGTTGAATTCTTTCAATCTTGATACATATAAAGTGCATATTGTTGAAACAATATGTCAGATTATAATACTATTTATTAAACACAACCCTTAATCTATAGCTTACAAACATCGTATCCGATAAAGCACCGTCTTATTACAATTTTTGCCATTATTTATTTAATATCATAATTTGTAACCTGAATAGATGAGAATTTTCTGTGAATTCAATTTCATTTATCTTCTAATCTGAATAGATTAGAATTTTCAGTTGCATATGAACAGTTTTTAAAAATTCATATGATGCATGTTGTTTTCTGCAAACTGTCATCCCTCCCAAAACGTTTTCTAGTGCTATGTTAAGGGGAAGTTTTGTTTTAATTATTCAGACAGAGACAAGATTTTGAACCTTTTTTATTCCCACAAAAAGGAGGAGAAATATTTCAATCTCTTTATTCGTGTTTTGTTTTTCCAAGTTTTGTCCTAATAAAAAAGGGAGAGATTTTGTTGTATCTGTGTAACATATCATATCTTAGTTTTGATCAACACAAAACTTGTTATTTAGTATCTAACGATTTAATTGAGTGTGCAGGTTAAGCTGAAGCAGATCGGATTAGATACAAGCTGATAAGCGCCAAACTGAGTTCGATTGAGAAGTGTACAAGTTGATCAGTAGTGGACGCCCAAACTGATCTAACAGACAACATCCAAGCTGATCCAGCTTAGAGCAAAGATCAACACAGAAGAAATCAGTTCAGGGAGAGCAGCTTAGAAGAGTTCAGCTGAGAGCTGAACGAATTAAGATATCGACCAGATCAGCTCAGAAGAGACAAGATCAGCTCCAGAGATATAAGCTGATACAACAGAGCAAGATCAGCACAGAGTCGATCAGCTCAGAGTAAGAACAACTTAGAAGATCAGATCAGCTCAGGAGCACAAACTAGATCAGCTCAGAGCAGTTTAGTTGAAAGAAGAAGTGACTGAAGCATCGATCAGATCAGCTTAGAGGTCTAAGCTGAAACAGCAGAGCTAGTTCAAGCTGGGGCAGCATAGACATGATCAGAACAGTGTCGAAGCAGCTCGGAGCTGAACAAATCGGAGCAGCACAGACCAGATCAGAGCAGCAAAGCTTAGTGCTGAACAATAAAGAAACGAAACAGCTTAGAACAGAATAAAGAAGAAAGAAAAAGCTCAGAGCAAAACAATGATGAACGAAGCAGCTTAGAGCAGATAAGAACAAGAACAGCTTAGAGCAGAACGAAGCAGCTTAGAGCGGAGCAGTTTATAGATGGAGCTTCGTAGAGGTGATCAGCTGATAGGCGATTAGCTGAGAAGAAGAAGAAGAAGAAGCAAGATTGAAGAGCTGAATAAAGGAAAACCAGAGCAGAACAGATCAGATGAGAAGCGAGCAGCTCATAACAACTTAGAAGGAAAGCAACTCAGACAATCAAGAACTGTATAGTTCTGTATCAGTTCATATTGGAGGCTTGCAACATATCAGTTCATATAAGAAGAGAAGAGCTTAATTGATATAACAGATCAGCTCGGAGTCCACATCAGATCAGCACATGCTATCAGATCACGAGCAAAGCAGTTTGAACATGAGCGTATGCGAAGACTGGATTAAAGTAGTTCAAACTGATTTGTTACGTCTACATCAGGTTCGGAAGAAGTACAAAGAACATTAAATGGCATCACCTATCGATGTACGATGAAAGGATACCAAGGACATAATGTCAAAAATAAATGGCATCACCTACCGATGTAAGATGAAAGGACAACAAGGACATAATGTCAAAAACTTTACAGAAACTTTTCAATGACTAGGAGATTGTGTTCAACGGTAACTTCAGACCAGAGACTATTTATATACAAGCTAAACTGATGTATGAAGGTGTGGCAAACGAAGATAAACCAGAAGAACAGTAAGATAGAAGAGAAAAGAGAGTCATCGCCATGGGAAGATAACAGAGACGAAGCAAACGACTATCAGATCAGGTGAGCTTAATTGTATAAGTCGACTGCTGAGCCCATCAGTTTTGAAGGAGCACTTTCGGTGTGTGAGAAAATATTTGAGAGAATGAGCTTACACTGTAATATTTCTCGCACACAGATTCACTCACATATGTGAGTCGAGAGCTGAATAGAATAGATGAGTGAATAATCCCAAATATACACAGAATCTATATAGTCTTTGAACAGAGACGTTAAACATGTTCTTGTTGATGGAGTTCACACAGCGTGCGAGCTGGTGTGTAGAACAGAGTCTAGGAGTTCAGCTTTGGGCAGTAGGTAAGTCCCAGCAGAGTGGGTCTGTACACGTAGTGTAAGCTCAAAGTCTTCTAGTAGAGCCTTCCAAAATTGGAAGAAGGGAGACGTAGGAGCGAGGCTCCGAATTTTCATAAACAAATTCCAGCGTATGATTTTAATTGCTTTCTTCATCGCATATTTTCGAACCATCAGCATTCGATTTTAAATCTTAGAGAATATATTCAGATGTTTTCCGCTTGGTTTTTATACCTAATTTGATGTACTTCTCGGTGCTCAATCATTTCAAGAACCAAAGTTATTGCAGCTCATATTTTCATTTGTTCAGATCGCGCGCAGCTCTGCTCCGTGCTGATTCAGTTTAGGCGCGATCTGTTTTCGATGCTAACAAAAATGGTCCTACAATATATATTGTGACAATAGTTCAACTATTTCGGGTTAAAGGGATCCTGTTTTACATGGAAGAACATATCACATTCTTCTTTGTTTCATTTCTTAAGGCACTTTTATGGCAACTTGGGTTAGCCATTGTCATAAAAACAATGATACTTTTATCTGATATTGTAAATTAGATACATGGATTTAAATTTAATATATGTAAAAACAACAAATATGTTAAAGTATGTCAGTATTGAATTATTTGGTTATCAACTGAATAAATCAAATAAGGAATATTTTCATAAAAGTTGTACATACAGTTGGAACACTACCTAGAAGGTTACTCAAAAATTTCTCTCGTAGAAAAATCTAATTGACTCCATATATATATATATATATATATATGGAATGGCTCGGGGCCTTATGTATCTTCATGAAGATTCCAGGTTACCTCAAAGCTAGCAATATATTACTAGATTCTGACATGAACCCAAAGATATCGGACTTTGGTATAACTAGAAGTTTTAGAGGGAATGAGGCATCAGCTAAGACACGCCTAGTTAGCAAGTATCTAAAAATCCGTGAGGTAGTAATGGCCTTTCATTGCTTGTGATGTTGATTTGGCTAATACTCTATTACAGTGGCTACATATTCCCAGAATATGCAATAGATGGCATGTTCTCTGCGAAGTCTGATGTATTCTGCTTCGGTATTCTAGCTCTAGAAACACCGATCATCACCTCAACCTTCTCGGCCATGTACAGATGTACTGTTGTTTCGTTTTACCACAAAAAAATGAAAAGCGTAAATCCTCATACACTAAATTGTGCAGGCATGGTCACTTTATCAAGAAGGGAGGTCGATGGAACTAGTCAATCCTTGCCTAGCTGAACCATTAATTGATGTTCATGAAATGCTAAGGACGATCCTTGTTGGTCTGCTATGCGTGCCAACAAAATCCGAAAGATAGGCCAAGCATGTCCACTGTGGTAACGATGTTGAGCAGCGCAGGCTCCTTCAAGCAACCTGGTTTCTTCACTGAAAGAGAAGTCTTGCCACTGATACTTCAACAAGAACGAGCGCAGCGATTTCAGCTAATGAACGACTCACCATTACATTGCCGCAAGCAAGATAGGAAACAATTTGTATAGCATCAACTACCCATACACGTCTATATTTCATCCTTCAACTAGCAGAAGCAGCCAAGCACTGCAATTTCACCTTGTGAACTAACATGCTGCTACAAGGCAAATATAAACAATGTAAATCGCTTATTCTGCCATTGGTTAATTTTATTGATTATTTTTACCCACTCAAACATATAATGTAATACAATTAAGCTAAAAATAATATTTTAAAATAATATAGCATAATCACCTTATAGTTGGAGAATATAGAGAATAATGCAACTAGTCTTGAAATCATTTTTATCTGAAGATTTTCGGAGTACTCTGATTCGGCGTTTTATACTCACACTCCAACAAGTATTCAATCAAAACAAACAAACAGGAAGTTAGAAACTTCACTACAAAATTTTACTGCTTTTATCAGTTTATGGTGGGTGTTTATACTGCCATTTATGGTGGGGGTGTTTATACTGTCATTTCAAGGAGGTACCTCGAGGTGGCCTTGAGGTTCTTTTATACTGCTATTTATGGGAGTCGAAGGAACTCGGCAAAATGACCAAGTAACTTCGAGAGAAGGGGTGCTCTCCTATCTTTTGATTAGGAAAGCGGTGTCAGAATATAGCATGTTGAATAATGTTTATCCAACACTCGGTATATCAAACAGGTAGCTCGCAGCTACCCTGGGGGAAAGTTATAGATACCTTTCCATACTTTGTATCTGGAGTACTTCATTTAATTTCTTCTGCAGTATTCTGCTCCGGGAGGAGGAGATGTAAGAAAAATTACCAACTTGACCCTTAGCCCAAGTATCATATTTGGTTATTTACTAAAATCGTCCTTTGGAGGAGAAGAGTGGACTGTTAGTGTGGATGATTTAGAAAAGTCGAAAATTAGGTTAGTGTTCCGTGTTTTTCAGATGTCGATCAATCTATCACTCAATCACAGGCCGTTCCGTCTACTACGCAATGTTAGATAGAAGTTACACATTTTCACTCATGTAGCCTATTTGGTATTTACTACCCTCATCCTATGTAGAGATTCTGTACTCAATTCATAATTGCTTCGAAGATGATCAAACTTGTTATAATACCTTGAAATTCATGAGATCATAACCAATGGATTCCTATACCAATTTAATCAAACCATTTCACAGAACGAGAAAACATACGGATTAGTTGGAATCTCATATATATGTACAGTCTCACTCGCATATTAATGTTGATATATACGGACATGGATGGTCGAACTATTAATACTGTTATTATAATATACATGTTTTTTTAGAACAGATATTCCCAGTATCTAGTATTTTTTGTGGCCACAAGGTAGAAAACATTATTGTCTTTACGCAGAGGTGTCAACAATCAAGCACCGAACTAAATTTCTGGTTTGTGTTTTTCTATTGACTCCGGGTCAAACAGCCAAATTGTTTTTGAAATTTCTGCCTGTTGGTGGTTTATTTAGACTTTTGTCGATTGAGAGAGACAGTTGCCGTGTCCCATTTGAGAATCAATCTAAGGAAATTGGATCGTTATTATTTTTCTATTGGAGTAGGATGAATCAGATAAAGAAACAGCATAAATTTCTACAACCACTACTTGTAGAAAAAAAAACAAAAATGATCCACTAACTTGCCTGTCTAGTGCCGGACTTGTCACGGAGAATTCGCTTTATACCAGGTATCTTTCATCCATTCTCCCCGGAAGATACTTTGCAATCTTGAGCTTCAGGATTCACTTCTGCCTTTAACGACGTCCAAAGAAGACAACTTTGAGAAATATATATATTGGGTTTCTCAGCCTTTAACAACGTCCAAAGAAGACCACTTTTGAGGAATATCTATATTGGGTTTATCATTTTCGGTTGGCACTTGGGATTTTGTCAGAAAAAAGGAGGCGTTTTTTTTATTTAGAGACAGGAATCATGAGTACCAGATGGAACAAGTCTCTTCGTATTATTACAGCAATAATCTCCTTACTTTTCGTGGCGAGAATGCTCCAGGCAAAGGACATTTTGACTCCTGCTCAGGTTCTGAGAGATGGTGATACAATGATTTCATCTGGCGGAGACTTTGTACTGGGATTTTTCTCTCCTGGAAACTCCAAGAATCGGTATGTGGGCATATGGTACAACAGAATCAAAGTACAGACTGTGGCATGGGTAGCCAACAGGGAAACTCCCCTCACGAATACATCAGGCACGTTTACACTCATGGAGACACGGTTTCTGGCCGTTATAGATGGGTCTAACCGTGTTGTTTGGTCTACAAATTCATCAAAAACCGTGCCAAATCCAGTAGCACAGTTGCTCGACACGGGGAACCTCGTGGTTAAAGATGCAAATGATCCCAATCCGGAGAATTTCCTCTGGCAGAGTTTTGATCATCCCACCGACCATTTATTACCTGGGATGAAGCTCGGATGGAACTATATAACTGGTCGAGAGGTCTACCTGTCGTCCTGGAAGAGCTATGATGATCCAAGTGCAGGAGATTATACAATCCATTGTGATCCTACTGGTTATCCGCAGCTTACAATAAAGAACAGAGATGCTTTGACGTTGAGAACTGGACCTTGGAATGGTTTAGGCTTCAGCGGGGTACCAAATGGGCGAAAAAATACTATTTATAGCTTCGAGGTTGTTATGAACAACAATGAGATCTACTATCATTTTGAGCTTTTAAACCACACTGTTGTTTCAAGATATACTTTGAATGAGAGTGGTGTTGGACAAAGATGGACTTGGGTCGACGATACTCAAGGTTGGGTCATCTATCTCACTTCACCAACAGATACTTGTGATACATATGGTTTTTGTGGTGTGCACGGTAGTTGTAACATTGTGAATTCGCCTCTCTGTGGATGTTTGGATAGATTCGTGCCGAAAGATCCAATCGGGTGGGAGAGGACCGATTGGTCTAAAGGCTGTGTCCGAAGGACGCCTTTGAATTGTTCAAAGGGGGACGTGTTTTTGAAGTATTCAGGTATTAAGTTGCCGGATGCGCGAGGTTCTTGGTTCAACGTGAGCATGACTCTTGAAGAATGTGGGGCATTTTGTTTAAAGAATTGCTCATGTACGGCGTATACGATTCTCGATATAAGAAATGGGGGCAGTGGATGTCTAATGTGGTTTGGCGAGCTTGTAGATATCAGAGAGGTAACTCAAGGAGAAGATATTTACATTAGGATGGCTTCTTCTGAGATCAGTAAGAATAGTTTAGTTTATCTATTTTATGCTATCTTTTGTTCCTCGATGAACTAGGTTCATTAAGACCATTTTTGTTTTTTCTTTTGGGCCTTTCATCTTCTCATCTGGGTTGTTTTTACTGCTACCGCAGAATCGAAAGGAATGAAAGTCAAAATTATGTTGATTTTGGTCCTGCTAGGAGGAATAATTCTGGTAGGCCTGAGCCTGATGCTATATTTCAAGAAAAGAAAGAAGACTGATCAGCTTGCATCCCAGGCTAGATCTGTTTCTTTGATGAGTCAGAAATATGAAAGCCATGAAAGAGAAATAGAGCTACCAATGTTTGATCTCAACTCATTAACTAAAGCCACTGATAATTTTTCCTTGCGAAACAAGATTGGAGAGGGTGGTTTTGGACCTGTTTACAAGGTACGTGCATATATATTTAAAAAGTGATCTCTGCAAAGTCCAACTATACTTGAACAAATTCTGATTCCAGGGCCTGTTGGAAGGTGGAAAAGAAATTGCTGTCAAATGTCTGTCTCAAACATCACTTCAAGGAGTAGACGAGTTTAAGAATGAAGTCAGCTGCATTGCGAAACTCCAGCATCGTAATCTAGTCAGGCTTCTAGGATGCTGCACGCAAGGGGAAGAGAACATGTTGGTTTATGAGTACATGACCAATAAGAGCCTGGACCTGATTCTATTTGGTAACAATCACTCCTCCTCGTAACATTCTCAACATCTTCATTCTGCAAATGCGTAACTGAAATTAAACGCCGTATCATTTATGAGACAGATCCAGTGAAAAGCAGTGTGCTTGATTGGCCAAAACGCTTCCATATTATAAATGGCATCGCTCGGGGCCTTATGTATCTTCATCAAGATTCTTGTCTCCGAATTATCCACAGAGACCTGAAAGCTAGCAATATATTGTTGGATTCCGATATGAATCCGAAAATATCAGACTTTGGACTGGCTAGAATTTTCGGAGGGAATGAGACTGGAGTCAACACGAACCGTGTTGTAGGGACATAGTAAGATCATCAATACTATTTTTATATCACATGTTTCCATGCGATGCAATTCCTTTGCCTGGGATGTAACTTTCTGGTTAATACGATGCAGTGGCTATATGTCACCTGAATATACGATAGATGGGATCTTCTCGGTGAAATCAGACGTCTATAGCTATGGTGTTTTAGTTCTTGAAATTGTCAGTGGCAAGAGAAACAGAGGATTTTCTCACAGAGATCATCAACTAAACCTTCTTGGACATGTAAGCGTTGGATATCAAGTGGATTGTGTTCCCGTTCCCCTCTAAAACAAATTTCAAAAAAGTAAAAGTAAAGTAAAAAAACACACACATAGATGCTAATTTAAATTGTTATCTATATAGAATCTGTATAGTGTCCGAGAAAATGAGTTCAATTATTCTAACAGGCCTGGATGCTTTACAAAGAAGGAAGGGCATTGGAATTGATGGGGTCTTATCCAGGAATCTCATTGTGTCTGTCGAAAATAATGAGATGTATCCATATCGGTCTTCTATGCGTTCAACGATACCCGGAAGATCGGCCAAGCATGTCATCGGTTGTTCTGATGCTGGGAAATGAAGGGGCTCTGCCTGAACCAGAGCAGCCTGGTTTCTTCACCGAGAGAGAGGTGTTAAAACCAGAAACTTCATTTAGCTCAAATGTAGCAAGTTCCGGAAATGAAGTCAGCATTACGTTACTAGAGCCTCGATGATGTCAGTTTTCTTATCTATGTAATTGCGAACGCTTCAATTACGCATTCAGTAGTAATACACATTCAACTTAGGCTGCGTTGCCCGAGTCAAAAGCACGTAACCTGATGTATATATAGTGTAAAAGGATTAAAATGAAAAATACGGTCATTTCAAAAATCTAGCTGTTGTGAGTTTGACGCAATGGAAAAACACGAATTAAGACAATAGTAAGCAGTACCAGGATAATTGTGAGGGAACACGTGGCAGCCAATGGGTCATGGACCGCAATATTGACAATGAAATATTCCTCGTTTTCATACTTCACAAGTGACACGTCACCAACTATAACCCCACGACTCTATCAAACTTCTAACACATTAATTAAAACAATTTAATACTTTCACAGAAAAGGCCTGCGCCAAATTTAAAAGGATTTTTCAGACAAGAAATTGATTGAAATGACTGTTTGTAAACCAAAACTTTTCGTCTTCGAGTAAGGGAGAATAACTTCATATACAGAGATGCAACAAGAAATTGGATCTAATCAAATGAATTATACTCCATTTGGATTAATATTGTTTGATTGTGATAAATTGGTTGAGAGATACAGTCTAGAAAAACTTTTCCCCAAATACTACTTCATCTATGTCGAACCTAAATAATTGTACTATTAGATAATAATTATAAACAAGAAGATTTTTAGTAGACTATCGGAACATCATAATTTGGTAACTAAAACCATGTTATTGAATATAATAATAAGAATGATTAATAAATTAAATTGGTGGTGATTAAAACCATATTAATGAATATAATATTTAGTGATTAATAAATAAAATCGGTGCATTGGTCAAAGCTAACACGTGAGTTTATTAGAAGGTAGTTTATAACAGTACTACTTGCACTCTTGCATATTTAACTCAACATTCTCACAAGAATTATAGAAATATGCTTATTGTCAGACTTGAACCCATGATCTTGCTCAGATACCAATTGTTAGGATCAACGATGTTAGTAAATGTGCAACTTTATTTCCTTATCCATATGACGGCACAAAGTATACCAATTGTCTACGTTAGAGTCTTGCAGTTATGTCCATTAGTACGGGAAGGTGTGTGTCTAACTATTGGTAGTTTCTCATATCCCTAAGAGCAGTCTTACTCTTCCCCTACTAACGAACTTATCCCAACATAGATAATATTATCAATTAAGACTCGGTGTCACTCAATTACGGCTTACTTAGTTCACAAAATCAAGTGACGCAATGTTAGCAGTTTGACGCATGAGAGCTTTCCAGAAGGTCAATTATCCAATACTATTCTTATATTTGAACGCTTAACTTGACAGCAGTCGTTTTATAATAAAAATATATATATTCATTACATAAATGAAAAAAACATACATTTCATTGATGGATGAATTTCCAAAGCGATAAGTTTATAACTAATTAAAATCATATAGTGAAACTTATTCGAGAAATATTTATATGAGTAGCCCTTTTTTGTTGTCTATGATATAGTGAAATTTTTAACGAGTGATGTCTTTTCTCAAACTTATAAGATGTATCATATTTCGAAGTTATAAATAACACTTGTACAGTAAAATACATGTATTATAAACTATGATATCATATTATTAAGAGATTATGTTTCATAATTTAGATCATATTTAATGAGCATACATGTGCAAGCCACATGCTTCTTACTGTTATATAACAAATAAATAAAAAGTTTCTTGGATGCCACACGGACATCCAAGCCCAAAAAATCAAACATGTGCCATTAGAAAAACGAAGACAATGCAGAAATTGCAAATGAGATTCAGCTCAACCGTTCAAACTATAGACCAAAACTAATGCCCATATAAAGCTGGCAAATATATATTTTGCTGATTCATCTTGGAGGTAAAAGAAGAAGAAGAGCTGCAGCTAAACAATGATTGGATAAAGGGCAAATGATAACATCTACTTGTAGCATTGGAAATCAAGATAAAGAGTGGTCAAATTTGCCAATACATGTTAATTAGGAATTGAATCATATTTGCAGCAATCTGGCTAGCCAACTGTGATTCATATTGAGTATGAAGTAGATCGAAAATAGTGATATACAAAATGATTGTCTTTACAGAAACAAAGAAAGCAGAGAACACAACATTCCCATCCAGAAATCAGCAATCATTTTGATGTTTCGAGGCATCATGAGACACTGGCTCCTCTTCATCCTCCGCTGAAGAAGCCACTGTCATAACCGGATGATCGCCATCCTTCTCATCTGGATGCCTCACCACAACGACAGGACAAATACAATGCCTCACGCAGTAATCACTCACGCTCCCAAGCCCGCCATTGTTCCCTCTCTTAGTGGCACCAAATCCCCAGCTCCCCATAATCAGAGCACTCAATCTCAGTCTTTCGACCTCCAAACACAACCTCTCCTTCATATCATGATCCTTTACAATGTGGATCTTAAACGGAATTCTCGCCGCCACAAGCGGTTGAGCCAGAGCGGACGCCTTGGTATTTGTGAAGGCATCGAAATCTTCTTCAAGCTTCTGCTGCGAACGCCCGTTCTCCGCCTGAATGACGGAGCCCCAGTCGGCGCCGTATAGGACCGAGGTAGGGCGAACGTGGATCAGAATGACAGCATCCCCATGGCGGAGGTACTGGCGGACGGACCACTGGACGGCAAAGGCAGACTCGTCGCTAAGATCAACGGCGATGCCGATCTTGCGTTGGGCGTTGGCTGTGGGAGTGTCGTTTGAAATGGGGGCGGCGGGGGGAGGGAAAGTAGGGGGAGAGGAGCGAACCTTAATAGTGGATAGAGGCGGTAAATCAGAATCCGGCGACGGTTGCTGCATTTTTGGCGGCGATGTGCGGCGGTTGATAGAAGGTTTTAGCTCGTATCTGAGTTTGAAGGAATGGGGAATATATAATATCAAGTATAAACTTCCGAATATGCTTCCAATTCTGCACATACAATGGCCCGACGTTTTCTTGTCTCCCACGCTACCTAATCTTGTCAACTATGATCGGATAAGCTGGACAACCATTATGTTTTATTCTACTTCTATATGTTTTTTTTATTGATAATTAATTACAACATCAACTTTAGTAATGCAAAGTACATAAACTACTTTGATTATTCATAGTATAAAATACATCACATGAGTACAGTCGTTTTAAATATATTTAAAAGATATAATTTACATAATAATAATAATAAGTAAATATTGTGTGTCTATACATGTCATAGCACCATAGTAACATAAACTGACAAGAGAGTACGGTGACGCTCACGTTTAATATATACACTTTTATAATCCATACTCTATATATTATTTTGAAATTTGAAAATAGTTACTAGCGCAGTATGATTCCAACAAACAAGATTTATTATATATTTTGTGATGTCCCAACCGGTCAAGATCCTAAATTGGAGGAATACCTGACTCGAAAATTTTGGGCCTTCATTTAGAACTATATCGTTTAGAAATTGACTTTAGTTGGGTTTATGGTCTTTGATAGAAGAAAATATAATTATTATTTATATATTGATATGATATGAAATAATAATTAATAAATAATCGTACCTTTCGTTTGATTGATTAAAAGTTACAATGAAATTTACCAATTTTAATAAGTAGTTAATATAAATAAATAAGATATGAAGAAAATATTGTATTTAATTAAGTAATTAGATAGGTACATGAAAATAATTAATAATTTGATATTCGTGTTCTAAATAACACTAGCTAACAAGGCAAACATATATGTGACGTGATTTAATTATCTTTAGTAATTAAATCCGGTCAAGCAACTAAAAATATATGAATAGTAAAATCGCCAGAAAGACAAATATATAGAGCAAAACATAACTAGGGATGACAATTTTCCCCGCGGATTTGGGGACCCGTGAGGAAAAATCGAAATGGGACGGATATGTGGAATATTTTATATCTCCGAATCAAATGGGGATGTGGATGGTAATAGCACCCCATCCCCGAAATCCCCGAATCCGTCCCGATAATATGTGTGTGTATACATATATATAATAAAAATAATAATATTATTATTATTTAATAAAAATTATATTAATAAATATGTATGAATAATATAGATTAATAAATAATATATATATATAATATTAGAGGCGGGGATGGGGTCCCCGTCCTCGAACTGATCCCTGCGGGGATAGGGATGGGGATCCCAGAATTATTTTGGGGCGGGTATGGTAATGGCAAAACCGGCCCCGCCCCGCCCCGTTGCAATCCCTAAACATAACACATCCACTAAATGCTTGATTCAATCACAAGCTTTATCATTCATAAATCCTTTTTTAAGTCATATATCTTATAAACGCTCGTTTGCAGATGTAGACTCGTATAATAAAATCAATGATGATCAATAATAAAATCAAGTTAAATCTGGCAGATCAAATTTGGTGCAAGCTATAAAAGGTTTCAGCTTTTTTTTGTTTTACTGCGAGTCTTCGGCAGAAGCTGTGTTAGCCAGCAGCCGCTTTCTGGTGATATAGCTCACCCTGTGCTAACAGTACCAATATCTTTCATTAATTTTAATTTTTTCCTATTTGGAACCTCCATCCCGTTTCTATTTACTTTTCGTGTTTTAAAAAAATATTATTAAAAGTGCATGGTTTATCTGTCGTGTACTCCGATACCCGTTACTTTAGGAAAGGGTCAGTGGTGATTCTTGTGTTTCAGCACTTACATTGCAGAAACGAACACCGGGGAGGCAAGTATCGATGCCTTCTCCTTAATTACCTACCTATTTCATAGAATACAAATTCTAGGTTTTCCAAGATTGCAGCAGCGGTACTCTTAACTAAATCTCAATATATATTCTGAAGCTAACATATTAATTTCCAAAATATATATTGTTAGATACTGTTTTATTTGTGACTGGAGATGGCCCGGGATTTTCCGGGTAATGGACGAGGTCATCGGAACATAAGTTTTTAGATACTGTTTTATTTGTGTAGATATGCATATTTTTATAAAATCTTGTAAGAATTTATTGTGATTTACGGTTTCAGGACGTACGTAGAAAAATTACCATTGCTAGTTAAGCATGAAAACCCTTATAAAAATCCCAGCACCGGGAGACATCAGATCAAGAAACTGGAATGTGTAGAGAACGAGACATGATGGATCCTAGAAAACTCAGAAAATGTATTGCCCCAATCTGGAGTTTGAAAACAGTTTAACAGCCAAAAGGGTAAGCATAAAGCTATATTTTGGTCCTTGATAACTGGTATTTCACAAAAACGTGAAAAGACAAAAACTAAAGAACACGTAGCATCTTCAATTAAATTCCAGCATGCTAGTAAGAAAGCTTGAGAGACAGATCAATAGAACCGGTGGAGCCATCAAAACCAGTCAGTGCCGCAGTGTTGCTGGCTCCACAGCAAGATTGGTCTCCAATATTCGCAGATTCTGAACCCCACCCGGCCATTAGCTTCATCATCACATACTCATTGTTGTTCGAGTTGATATTGCTTTTAACACCTTTACCAGATGGAAAAAACTCATACTCCATAACCAGTGTATTGCCAGCTTCTGAACTTGATGTTGTTGTTGTTGATGGTGCTGATCCTTTCTTGTGTACTGCCACAATCTCTACACCCTAAACGTGATTATGAAATTAATTCTTCAGTATTAATCATGCAATATAATGAAGTATTCTATTATATGGTCAGCATATAGAACTGGTTTTCAGCACTGAAGAAATATTTGAAGAAAAGGGGCAATAACCCATTTCGTGTTAAAGATGATGGAGCAATTAATTACCGGCAGGCCATTGCGGATGGTATATGCCACATTAGGTTCCGGCCGTACTTTTGTTGCAAGCCCTCGGTTTTCTCGTTTGATGTAGGTGGTTTGTCCAACATTTAACCCCAAGAAACCACACCCACTAAAGTCCGGTTTCATTCCACAGCTGCTCACATTTTGAACTGTACTAATTTTCTTTTTCTGCAAGATCAAAAACTATTGAGTATTGCTCATTTGAATGGATAAATAAATAAATAAATAAATATATATACACACACGGCACACACACAAATATATATATGTGTAGTTTCACAGTGTTGAAAATTTGAAACTGTTTGAAGATATATATACCTCTTGGCAAGCGGTGCAGTGTTGATTGTTTTCTGATCCCTTAACTCCAAATGAATCTGCTTGAAAATGATAATCGGAAACAAAACCTCCAAAACCCGCCAGACCATTGAAACCCATTCTTTCATTTGGATTATTGAAGCACATTTTCCCCACAGCGATATTCGGAGCCCCGAAACCACCCAGCTTGGGAAACTGAACAGGGGTAGGATCAACAAAAGAAGATGCTACGGGAAAGTTAAGTGTCTGCATATTAGTTGTGTTTATCTCTGTCATTTTCTTCCACTCTTGCATCCTGAGGAGCTCAAGTTGAGCCACCCCCATCCCTCTCTGCGGCTGTTTTTTCTTCTGCCCATGACAAGAATCGCCCCCCTTCACCTTTCTCCGGCGAGACCGCTGAATCGGCCGGGGATCACGATCTTCCGGCATGGCCATACAGATGTCCGTGTTTGGATCGGAGACCTTAAGAGCAGAATTAGCAGCCATTGTTTGATCAAGATATATGGATAATATGGTGTTTATACAGAGCAAAGAGGAGAAAGAAAGGGAAAGGCAACCAACCAGAAGTAGAGGTACAGCTGAGAAATGCAAAATGTGGGGGGTTTCATGAAGTATTTGGAGTGTGTGTCCAAATATGTGAATATATACAGAAAGTTTGATAGTCGCATGTCCTTTTTAACTCTTGTCAGAGTTTATTGGCATTTTTCTTTAGTTAGTTAAAGCTTTTGCAGTCTTTATTTGTTGTTGCATTGGCCGATCTTTCATCATGACTGAGATTTTGTGGGACTTTAATTTGGTTGGGTTAATTAATGTGTAATTATCATTTAAAATTTTCTGATCACTTTTTTATATTATTCATTAGGATATCTTTGAAGCATTAATATATCTGAGTAAGTATCCTCATAGCTAGTAGATACGAAATTATTAATTATAAGATACTTCTCAGGATAAATTGGTCAAACTGAAACATGGATCATTGGGAATACTTAAGAAAAATATCACTTTCACTATATAAACATGTATCAAAGACATCGCCATTGTTCATTTTGTTTGCATATATAATACGTTCCCGTGGATCAATCGAACCACTCCATGTCTTAGTGTTATAACGCATTATCCATAATCTAATTTTTTTCATTTATGTTATTATTTGAATACATTCAATAAATCACCATCTATTTATTATAAACTTGATTGTATTATATTACATATATGTGATATGTACCAATATATAGCTAGTGCTTTTTTGAAAAGAAGCCTTTGATAATTGGATATCAAGAAACAGCGAGCATAGTAATAGTTTTAATTTTAGTACCCTAATCCTAATGGGTTTTTTTGCAATGATTTTTAAAATTAGCATTGTTCCAAAAGCTTCGAGGTGATATGGATTGGATCATACATGATTATCTTTTTTATTTTATTTTTAAAATTAACCCATTAATGGGCTAACCCCCTGTATAGATCAGAGGCCCTTTGGCCCATACATGTGGTAAATCGAGGGATATGCACGAATAGGCAGAGGCCCGAAGGAGATGACTCATATACGGACTAATTCCCAGAACATACCCCCACAATATTTCAGTGGGGATATGCTCCACACGAGAATCGAACCCGTGAAGCCGGAGAAGTTACTCCCACATCCCCCAGGTCTTACCAACTCGTCTGTGCCCCTGAGGGCAGATCATACATGATTATCTCTCACAACGTTTCTAAGGTACATACACATCAAACTACAACTTCTATTGATCATATGGATTTTTTTTACAAAAAAAAAAATTCGATGGGATAATTTCAAATTCCACAAAAACAAGTTTTGAACTAATTTCATATCTCATAATTACTAATTAATCTAACTCGGTGATATTTTATATCCTTGTGAATTTATAGGAAGTCTTTTCTTTCTTGGGTGGAGAATCCTGACGTTCTTAGGACAGCAAAAGGCATGAGCCCTATTGAGTAGGCCTGGAGTTTGCAAGGTCCAAGTTATGGGTACTAGTTTTGGGGGTTTTCTGTTGCAAGTTTTGCTATTGGATGTGTGTACATTTAAAGCAACACATAAAAACAATCATGTACACTGAGATTTGTTTCTGTCCCCATCCATACCCAACCCCATAAATAAATATGGAGCATGCATATATATATCAAAAAATAATTCTTCATTAATTCAATTATCATAAATATTATTTAAAATAATCATATTTGGAAGAGAGATATGGTTAAGTTAATTGTATGTTGAAGTGTGTGTATTCGAAGATGGGATTAGCAATATTAGTTGCAGTACGAAACATTGAAAATAATCTCATACGTATAGTACACATAACTTGGTTTTAAATTTGGTGGAAGCTCTTTTTGTTCGAAAATCCCTTTAAAAGATTTGTTGATGCGTATATGTCTTCTTCATGCATGCATGTGCTTATATATTTTGGAAAGATATTATATATCCTTTACTGTAATAGGTGCTTACAAGAAAATCTTAAAAGGTAAAACTGGGCACTGCGTGTATATGTCTACGTTTCCAAAAAGACACGACATCCCAATAGCTAGCCAGGTTTTAATACAAATTATTGAGCTAAGTCTTAATATTTCATTTGTTTCGAACATATATTTAATTATCCATTTATATTCACCCCGTCAGCAATTCAAATCGTCCTTAAAAAGGCAATGTGAAATCCCAATGCCATCTAAAATAATCCATCTCTATGCTGCTTTCACATATCCCCAAATAATTCCATGCACCCGGATATTGGAAAATCCCTAGTCTCACTCAGCACCAAAACCCAAATCACCATACCATGCAGACATTCCAAAATACAAACCGTATTTTATTTAATATTTTTTTATAGAAGTAGTTAATAAAAAATTTGATGCAACATAAATTAAATTATATATATGAAGATCCGTCGCTGGCTCTAGCTTCCCTCGACCATGGCCACAAAAAGCCGTTGCTTATATATATTTTCCCCAGCCGCCGGCCGCCGGTCCCATGCACACAATATTTTCTCCTCGTACCAGTAAAAGATTCTTCAACCCCACCCTAGGTTCGGGGACCATTCGACATTACTTTTAAGATATTGAACATCAATTTAACGTACAACTTCATATATACAATCTGAAATAGTAGTTGGTGGGATTTTTTTTTGCTAATTCCATAACACAAAAAACATCTTCCATACAGATGCATGCGGTGTGGAAGTATTACAATATCCTACCCAGCTTAACCCGCCCATACATACCCTCCATCCTGAGTCCTGGACCCTAGCTATAGCTCCACCCACCACTGTAAACTCCGTGGTTATATTCATTATTATTATTGAACAGAAATTAAGTCATTGATTTTTATAGCTTAAAATAGAAATTGAGATCGATGCCCTCTCCCACATAAATTTAATAGGAAAGTCTAGCTTTTACTTTCTTAAAATTTTCTTATGGAAAGTTTTATGATTTATTTAAATATTGTCATGGGATATTCTGTCAGGCCCCGTGCTAATTACTAACAATTAACACATAAAAAAACGCATAAACACGGAAGCTAAAAATCAGGGCTTAAAAATTTTTCGAAATACCATGGGCCTGAACTTCAAATCATACATTCAAAATAGCGATAATAAAATACGAGTTGACTCAAACTCCAACACAACAAGTATATCAACCAAATATAAATCCCCAATACATGATAACACGGGGCATCCCCCGGTTCAATACATATCATATATAGACTGGGACTCAGGGATGCGGGGATCGACCAGCTGAACTTCCACTCGGTCCAGCTTGATTACCTAGTGCTCCTGCAAATGGGCAACACAGACCCAAACAAAACAAAAGCAGGAAACAACTACGAGGTCAAGCCTCAGTACGAAGAGCTATCAAAGCAGATAAACATGCAACATACTATAAATCAATGCTATGAATGCATGAGGGCTATCAAGAAATCGGATAGCTAGACCAGTCGATCAACTGGCAACTCAAATCAAGCCTCTATACCACTCACAGCCAATCAGCCGGTGGAAATCATCGGTCCGTGATCATCGGTGTGAGGATTGAGAGTTTAGATTTGTGATTAATTGGTTGGATTTGGGATTAATCACGTGATTTTGAGGTCCCTGCTGAATTTTGAGCGTAGCGTTTTTGGAGCAAAAATGTTATCAGCAGGTTACTGTAGCTCCTGCTGGTGGAATTTGAAATCAGCAGGTATGGTGACGTCAGCGTGACGCATGAAGATCTGCTGGTTTTGATTTTAGATTGAAGGTCTGCTGGTTTAGTTCGAGTTGAAGTTGCTGCTGGTAGATTTTGAGTTTAGCGCGTGATCGAGCGAGATTCAGCGTGACGCATGAAGATCTGCTGGTTTTGATTTTAGATTGAAGGTCTGCTGGTTTAGTTCGAGTTGAAGTTGCTGCTGGTAGATTTTGAGTTTAGCGCGTGATCGAGCGAGATAGTGACGCGTGTTAGTCAACATTTTTGGAGTGTTGACTATTATTTCAGCAGGTGACTATTTAGATTCAGCAGGCGCGCTTGTGCAAAAGCGTTGAGAAGTGACGTCGTTTGATTTTAGTGTTGCTGCTGGTTTTGGATCAGCAGACGCGTGTATGTAGAATGACCAGCTGCTGGTTTTGGAATTTGGTCGTAGACGTGAAGCGACGTCGTTTCACTAAGATTGAAACGCTGCGTTTAGGAGATTTCAGTAGGAACCAGCAGCGAGAGATTGTTGTGAGATATGCGTTCCTGCTGGTGAACCAGCAGGCGATAGCTGTGCTGACGTTTTTGATACGATGTCGTTTGAATTAGTTGATGCGTCGTCGTTTTGAGTGGTTTTGCGTGACCAGCAGATGGTTTGTTTCGAGATGAAGAGCTGTTGTCTGCTGGTGTTTGCTACGGCGTCGTTTTGATAAGTTGGAACGGTGTCGTTTTGGAATGTTTTCTTGCGAACGCGTATTTGATTTGCTTCTGCTGATTTTGGTTTCGAAGAGGTATAGAGGGTGGCTGCTGATCGT
>KQ988426.1:271001-310203 GCA_001598015.1 Dorcoceras hygrometricum | reverse complement strand
CCACTATCACATCTAACATACGCTTTAGTGCATTCTAGGTCTTTACTCAACGCAATTGTAAATTATTACACACATAATGAAAGTAAAGAATGCCATATAAGTAAATGCGTATATCATATATAAAGACTGTTTGTACAAGAGTCTATAAAACCCACATGCCACAAGTTGGCTAGTTGGACATCTACTCTAACAAGAACTCAATGCACAGCTCAACGGAATCTGCAATCAAGATTAAGTTTTGAATTACACAAAACCTGTTATTGTGTTTCTAACAATTCCACTTAAGTGTGCAGATTCCAGGAACGAAGAAGAAGATCAGCAGTAGCAGTAATCTGTCCAGTCGTGGTTTGAAAGATTAAGTGCAGCAGTTGGTTTGGTTTATCATTGTAATCGGCAGCTGGATTAGCAATGGAGACGTCCAAAGTTAAGTCTGGTGTTCGAAATCAGGCGGAGTCCAAGTTGAACCAGCTGGAGCATAGTGAACCAGTTGGAACGATAAGAACCAGCTGCAAGAGCTAAATACGTAGGTGGACCAGCAGGAACACCAATAAGAGAACCAGCTGGAACAGGAACTGTGAAGTCTGCTGGAGAAGTATCGAAGAAGAATAATTCAGCAGGAAGCTACAGTGTTCAGAAGTAGAAGAAATCAGTTGTTGGATTGAAGCGTAAAGAAATGGAGAATCAGCAGTGATGACGTCAGCATATATTCAGGAGAAAGCAATGAGCAGCAAGGATGACGTCATCACAATCAGCAGTTGAGAGAAGCGCAAGATCTGGAATCAGCGATGATGACATCAGCAGTGATGTCATCACAATCAGAAGATAAAGAAAGCAGCTGGAGCGCTAAGCATAGATGATGTCATCAGCAGTGACATCACAATCAGCAGGAAGCTATCAGCAGTTGTGAAGAGAAGCGCAAGAGGTGAAGCGACGTCGTAGAAGAAGATTCCAGTCGCAAGTTATGTTGAAGAAGCTGTTGTCAGTTACTATTCACGAAGCTGTCGGCAGTTGCCATTCATATTACTGTTAACGAATCTGTTAGCAGTCGCGATTCATATTACTGTTAACGAATATGTTAGCAGTCGCGATTCATATTACTGTTGACGAATCTGTTGACAGTCGCTATTCAAGAAGCTGTTGACAGCTGATGAGCAATGTTGAACAAGAAGCTGACAACAGCAAACGTAACAGTGAAGAAAGCGACGTCATGCTAAAGAATCAGCAGATGGTTAGAGTCCAGCAGATGGCTACAGTGGAATGGATTCAGCAGAAGCGCAAAGTCAAAATATCCAGCAGTTGGTGTTTGAAGTTAGCGATAGCAAAACGATGTCGTTTACATAAGTTGATACGACAGCGTTTTGCCTTCGCGCCAAAGATTCAGCAGATGCTCTTTGCGTTGATAACCAGCAGTCGCAAGATACCAGCAGGGAGCTACAGTACATCCAGACGAGAGCTTCAGCGTTATATTCAACCAGTCGTTGGGAAATCTAGTCGCAAGCTTTTCACGACCAACGACTGGACAACCAGCTGCAAGAACACTCAGATGCAATCAACGCTCAAGATGGAAAGAATCAATGGCTGAAATAGAGTCGTGCAATTGCCTGGAATTAAGGGAACAAGATTTGTACTATTCTGGGAAATAGTACAATTTACAGAGGAGCGTTGCACGTATTTGGAAAGACGACAATTTGGCCTTGACAAGCGCAGAAGAGATTTGAATTCACTGTCTAACGGCCATATTCGAACAGAGGGTATTTATAGAAGAAGATTTGAAGGAAGAAGGTTGAAGAGTGTGAAAAGACGATTGATGATTGTTGTTGCACAGACAAGAGAAAATCAAAAGGAGACAACAACGAAAGGGAAGAACACAGGAAGATGAACCAGTCGACAATCATTCTTGAGAGGAGCTTATTGTGTCGACTGCTGAATCTGTATTAGCTCGTTTAGGAGCATTTCCCTAGTGTGTGAGATGTATCTTTTGAGAGTTGTGCGTACACTGTAATTCTCACACACAGAGATTTATTCACATTCATTGTATAGTGAATGAATCTCAAAACCTTTCCAACACAGGTCCCGTCCAAGCACGATGACGTAAAACTCATGTGTATGTAGTTAGTCACACAGTTGCGGCTGGTGTGCATTTGTGGAGTCTAGGAGTTCTCACAGCTGCTGGTTGTGGGATCGGGTCTGTACACGAGTTGTAAGATCAAATCTTCTAGTGGATCCTTCCGAGGTGGAAGAAGGGGAGATGTAGGACATTGAGGTCCGAACTTCCAGAAACAAATCCTGTGTATCGTGTTCTTTAAGCTTTCAGCACCTGCATAATTACTTTAGCATTCTTACATTATTTTAGCACGCATAACACACGTTTACAGTTCAGCACTTGCATTTTATACTTAGCATCGCATACAGTTCAGCACACAAGCACTTGCACAGTTTCGAACAGATTTATGTTGCACAGAAATCTGTTTGAATCGTTTTAAAATATTAGGATTCAGTTCTGGTATTTTCCGCATGATTTTTAAATCATACCAGATCTGTCTCCGGTGCTCTTGTTTATTTTAGATGTTCAAGAACCTTGAGCTATTGCAGCTCCGTATTAGCAGCGCGAAAATTGTTTTTAATGTCTTTTAAACAGCGGCTGCTGATGTTTCCTTCGAAAAACAGGGACCAACAAGTGGTATCACAGCAGGTTGTTCTTGAACCGCATAACACACGTTTACAGTTCAGCACTTGCATTTTATACTTAGCATCGCATACAGTTCAGCACACAAGCACTTGCACAGTTTCGAACAGATTTATGTTGCACAGAAATCTGTTTGAATCGTTTTAAAATATTAGGATTCAGTTCTGGTATTTTCCGCATGATTTTTAAATCATACCAGATCTGTCTCCGGTGCTCTTGTTTATTTTAGATGTTCAAGAACCTTGAGCTATTGCAGCTCCGTATTAGCAGCGCGAAAATTGTTTTTAATGTCTTTTAAACAGCGGCTGCTGATGTTTCCTTCGAAAAACAGGGACCAAAAAGTGGTATCAGAGCAGGTTGTTCTTGAACGAGCACTGATTTGAAAACTCATGTGCTATGCTTTTTATGATTTTAACTGTTTTGAGAAGCTTGTTTATGAAGGCCAGTTAATCTGTTTTAATATAGAACCGGTTTTCTATTGATGAACTGTCACGGGATGCGCGAGTCCCGTGCAGATGCCAAGCTTCTATTTTCGTTGTGCTGTAAGATCATTGGAGCGAGGCTCGGTGACAAGCACATGGGACGAAATAGAAGTATGAAAATCTGAGCTGTTCTCTGTTTACTGGTTCTGCATACATAAGTAACTCAGTAGCACATTGTTATTTGAAATAATATTTCGATGATCTGATTTGTTTTAAAATGTTCTGTTTTTGCGGATTCCAGCTGGTGCAAAAATTTTGTTTTTAAAAATGTTTTGAGCTCATGTTATAAAAGACAGGGAGAATGGCGTCACTGTCTTTGACTAATTTGAGTTATGCATCAGCTTCAGTTTCAAAATCATATAGTTCTTGCATACGGTCCTTCCCAAAAGCTGGTTTTGTTTTTCAAGTTTAAAACTCCTGCAGTTACGTTGTTTTTGTTGTAACAGTGTAGGGAGAGTTTTGTTTTAAATATCAGGAAGACCAGCAGTTCGATCTCTTTTTGATTCCCACAAAAAGGGAGAGAATTGTTAGAACATGCTTCGTTGATTTAAGGTTTTGTGTAAATCAAAAAGGGAGAGATTGATGGATCTGTTTTGACAGATCCTGATTAAGTTTTGAATTACACAAAACCTGTTATTGTGTTTCTAACAATTCCACTTAAGTGTGCAGATTCCAGGAACGAAGAAGAAGATCAGCAGTAGCAGTAATATGTCCAGTCGTGGTTTGAAAGATTAAGTTCAGCAGTTGGTTTGGTTTATCATTGTAATCGGAAGCTGGATTAGCAATGGAGACGTCCAAAGTTAAGTCAGGTGTTCGAAATCAGGCGGAGGCCAAGTTGAACCAGCTGGAGCAGGAACGATAAGAACCACCTGCAAGCGCTAAAGACGTAGGTGGACCAGCAGGAACACCAATAAGAAAACCAGCTGGAACAGGAACTGTGAAGTCTGCTGGAGAAGTATCGAAGAAGAACAATTCAGCAGGAAGCTACAGTGTTCAGAAGTAGAAGAAATCAGCTGTTGGATTGAAGCGTAAAGAAATGGAGAATCAGCAGTGATGACGTCAGCATATATTCAGGAGAAAGCAATGAGCAGCAAGGATGACGTCATCACAATCAGAAGTTGAGAAGAAGCGCAATATCTGGAATCAGCGATGATGACATAAGCAGTGATGTCATCACAATCAGAAGATAAAGAAAGCAGCTGGAGCGCTAAGCATAGATGATGTCATCAGCAGTGACATCACAATCAGCAGGAAGCTATCAGCAGTTGTAAGAGAAGCGCAAGAGATGAAGCGACGTCGTAGAAGAAGATTCCAGTCGCAAGTTACTGTTGAAGAAGCTGTTGTCAGTTACTATTCACGAAGCTGTCGGTAGTTGCTATTCATATTACTGTTAACGAATCTGTTAGCAGTCACGATTCATATTACTGTTAACGAATCTGTTAGCAGTCGCGATTCATATTACTGTTGACGAATCTGTTGACAGTCGCTATTCAAGAAGCTGTTGACAGCTGATGAGCAATGTTGAACAAGAAGCTGACAACAGCAAACGTAATAGTGAAGAAAGCGACGTTGTGCTAAAGAATCAGCAGATGGTTAGAGTCCAGCAGATGGATACAGTGGAATGGATTCAGAAGAAGCGCAAAGTCAAAAGATCCAGCAGTTGGTGTTTGAAGTTAGCGATAGCAAAACGATGTCGTTTACATAAGTTGATACGACAGCGTTTTGCCTTCGCGCCAAATATTCAGCAGATGCTCTTTGCGTTGATAACCAGCAGTCGCAAGATACCAGCAGGGAGCTACAGTACATCCAGACGAGAGCTTCAGCGTTATATTCAACCAGTCGTTGGGAAATCTAGTCGCAAGCTTTTCACGACCAACGACTGGACAACCAGCTGCAAGAACACTCAGATGCAATCAACGCTCAAGATGGAAAGAATCAATGGCTGAAATAGAGTCGTGCAATTGCCTGGAATTAAGGGAACAAGATTTGTACTATTCTGGGAAATAGTACAATTTACAGAGGAGCGTTGCACGGAAA
The DNA here is from genome assembly GCA_001598015.1 of Dorcoceras hygrometricum. Classification (NCBI taxonomy): domain Eukaryota; kingdom Viridiplantae; phylum Streptophyta; class Magnoliopsida; order Lamiales; family Gesneriaceae; genus Dorcoceras; species Dorcoceras hygrometricum. Next base: position 304,998 of record KQ988426.1, on the reverse strand, counting down.
TGGAAAGAAGACAACGAATTAGCCTTGACAAGCGCACAGCACCTGCATAATTACTTTAGCATTCTCACATTATTTTAGCACGCATAGCACGCACGCAGTTCTAGCACTTGTCATTTTATACTTAGCATCGCATACAGTTCAGCACACAAGCACTTGCACAGTTTCGAACAGATTTATGTTGCACATAAATCTGTTTGAATCGTTTTAAAATATTAGGATTCAGTTCTGGTATTTTCCGCATGATTTTTAAATCATACCAGATCTATCTCCGGTGCTCTTGTTTATTTTAGATGTTCAAGAACCTTGAGCTATTGCAGCTCCGTATTAGCAGCGCGAAAATTGTTTTTAATGTCTTTTAAACAACGGCTGCTGATGTTTCCTTCGAAAAACAGGGACCAACATTCTTCCCTACCATGTTTGCTCCATTGCACCATCATCTATGGAATGGTTTTGTTCCTCAATTGTTTCTCTTTTCTGCCTAGGATCTGCAAGGGATATTCCTGATAACTCAACGTCTGATCTAGCTCGACCTCGTCAGTTCTAAGCACATGAGACGGATCTGGCTCGTACATTCTCAACATAGAAACATGAAAGACATCATGTAGAGAAGATAATTCCGGAGGCAACAACAGCCTATACGCCAAAGAGCCAATCCTCTCGACAATTTCATACTGTCCGACGTAACGATGGGCTAACTTTCCCTTGTGTCCAAAGCGCATAACACTGCGAAACGGAGAAACCTTGAGAAATACCTGATCACCAACCTGAAACTCTAGAGGTCGACGCCTCTTATTCGCATAACTGGCTTGGTGATCTTGAGCAGCTTTCATCCGCTGTCGAATTAGATCAACATGATCCTTAATTTGTTGCACAAAATCTGGGGCAGATAGCTGATTCTCCCCCACTTATTCCCAACATACCGGCGATCTGCACTTACTGCCATACAAAGCTTCAAACGGTTCCATGCCAATCGTCACCTGATAGCTGTTATTATAAGAAAATTCTACCAAAGACAACGCGTCTTGCCAGCTACCTCCAAAATCCATAACAACAGCTCGTAACATATCCTCAAACGTCTGGATAGTTCGATTAGATTGGCCATCTGTTTGGGGATGATACGCGGTACTCATAGCCAATCTGGTACCCAAAGCTGTTCCAAAATCCATAACAACAGCTCGTAACATATCCTCAAACGTCTGGATAGTTCGATTAGATTGGCCATCTGTTTGGGGATGATACGCGGTACTCATAGCCAATCTGGTACCCAAAGCTGTTTGCAGACTCTTCCAAAATCTGTAAGTAAACCTTGGATCTCGGTCGGAAACGATCGAAACAGGCACACCGTGCAATCTAACTACAAAATCCACTTACATTTTTAGCCATTTTCTTCAGAGAAAAAGTCATACCATAGGGAATAAAATGTGCAGACTTCGACAAATAGTTGATAACCACCCAAATAGCATCGCATCCTCTGCTGGTACGAGGCAAATGCGTCACGAAATCCATAGCTATGTGCTCCCAATTCCATTGGGGTACTTCCAAACTCTGCAACAGACCACCGAGTCTCATCCTCTCGGCCATAACCATCTGACAGTTCAAACATCGAGCAACGAATCCAGCAACGTCGCTCTTCAGGCCAGCCCACCAGAAGTGCGGCTTTAACGCATGGTTCATCTTCCGTGCACCAGTATGAACACTATGTCTGCTGCAGTGCGCTTCCCGAAGGATCTCCTCCTTCAAATGAGTAAGGTTAGGCACAACCAGCCTGCCACGAAACCTCAAGCAACCATCAGAAGAAACGGAATAATCCTCAAGTTCTCCAGCCCTGACCTTTAACTTCAACTCGTGGATGGAAGGATCAGTCCTTTGAGCTGCTCGAATACTAGAAACAATTTGTGGCTCAACTTGGAAAGAAGAAACCACAACACAATACTCAGCCGGTTAGAATCTCCAACCAGTAGTGTTAAGATGCTCCTGATCCTTAGAGATATACAACGAAGCAAGCATCTCAATAGCCTTCCTGCTCAAAGCATCGGCCACTACGTTCGACTTCCCAAGCTGATACTTGATCTCGCAATAGAAGTCCTTTAGCAGCTCCATCCAACGACGCTGTCTCATATTTAAGTCAGGCTGTGAAAACAGATACTGCAAACTTTTGTGGTCCGAGTACACCACAAATTGCTCGCCATACAGGTAATGACGCCAGATCTTTAACACAAAGGCCATGGCTGCTAGCTCCAAATCATGGACTGGATAACGAGTCTCATGCGGTTTCAACTGCCGCGAGGCATACGCAATGACTCGACCATTCTGCATAAAAACACAGCCCAATCCATCGAGCGAATCATCAGAACAAACAACGAAACCACCTGATCCGGACGGCAGAGCCAACACTGGTGCAGTAGTCAGTTTCTCCTTGAGCAATTGAAACGCATTCTCGCATTGCTCAGTCCACACAAACGCTTGTCCTTCTGAGTCAATTGAGTCATCAGCTTTGCTATGCTAGAAAATCCTTCGATAAAACGATGGTAATAGCCAGCCAGACCCAAGAAACTGTGAATCTCGAATACATTCCTGGGACGCTCCCAGTTCAAAACAGAGTCAACCTTACTGGGATCCACAGAAATCCCCTCGGCTGAAATGACATGACCCAAGAAAACGACGCGATCCAGCCAAAACTCGCACTTAGATAATTTAGCATATAGTTGCTGGTCTCTCAACGTCTGAAGGACAATTCGCAAATGCTCCTTATGCTACAAAGGAGTCTTAGAGTATACCAAGATGTCGTCAATGAACACTATCACTAACTGATCTATGAACTCTCTGAAGACCCGATTCATCAGATCCATAAAGACCAGGCGCGTTGGTAAACCCAAACGGCATAACAAAGAACTCAAAGTGTCCTTACCTTGTACGAAAAGTAGTCTTTGGGACATCTTGATCTCTTACTCTCAGCTGATGGTACCCGTAACGCAAGTCAATATTCGAATACACCGCAGAAACTTGCAGCTGATCAAACAGATCATCGATCCTGGGTAAAGGGTACTTATTCTTGACAGTCGCTTTATTAAACTGGCGGAAATAAATGCGCATCCGCATTGAGCCATCCTTCTTCTTCACAAACAAAATGGGCGCTCCCCATGGCGACATGCTAGGTCGAATGAAACCTTTCTCCAGCAAATCGTCCAACTGCACCTTGAGTTCCCTCAACTCCACAGGCGCCAAACGATACGGGGCACGAGAAATCGGAGCTGTGCCAGGAACCAGCTCAATGCTGAAGTCAATCTCTCGTCTCGGAGGAAAACCAGGAATCTCCTCCGAAAACACATCGGGAAAATGTCGCACCACGGGAACGTCACTGAGCTGCACACGAGAAGAAGAAGACGCATCAAAAGCGTAAATCATGAAACCAGCATTCCCTAAGGACAAAAAACTGAACATCTCCATCGCTGAGACTAACGGGATCTTCGATCGAGAATCCTGGCCGTATAAGTCCCACTTTTCGCCAGACAAAGGCCTAAAACGAACAATCCCATGGAAGCAATCCACGGAGGCCCTATAGTTAGACAACACGTCCATCCCAACAATGCAATCGAAATCCCAAAACATCAGACAGATCAGATTCGCCACCAACACATTCTCTCCAAATCTCAAAACGCCATCTAACAAAACCTCCTGTGAGAACAGGATCACACAGCCCGGGGTAGAAACAGACACGACATCGCACAAAGAAATGGTATGCAAACCATGATCAATGACAAAAGAATCAGAGATAAAAGAATGCGATGCACCGGTGTCAAACAACACACGCGCAGGAAAATCGAAAACAAGACATGTACCTCCAATCACCCTGCTCGGTGTCTCCTATACCTGCTCCCTAGTAATGGCGTTGGCCTGAGCATGCTGAGGTCCAGAAAGGAACGGCTGAGACGACTGCCCAAATCACGATGGACCAGGCTGCTGGAATAATGCTGAAGTCAATCTCTCGTCTCGGAGGAAAACCAGGAATCTCCTCCGAAAACACATCGGGAAAATGTCGCACCACGGGAACGTCACTGAGCTGCACATGAGAAGAAGAAGACGCATCAAAAGCATAAATCATGAAACCAGCATTCCCTAAGGACAAAAAACTGAACATCTCCATCGCTGAGACTAACGGGATCTTCGATCGAGAATCCTGGCCGTATAAGTCCCACTTTTCGCCAGACAAAGGCCTAAAACGAACAATCCCATGGAAGCAATCCACGGAGGCCCTATAGTTAGACAACACGTCCATCCCAACAATGCAATCGAAATCCCAAAACATCAGACGGATCAGATTCTCCACCAACACATTCTCTCCAAATCTCAAAACGCCATCTAACAAAACCTCCTGTGAGAACAGGATCACACAGCCCGGGGTAGAAACAGACACGACATCGCACAAAGAAATGGTATGCAAACCATGATCAATGACAAAAGAATCAGAGATAAAAGAATGCGATGCACCGGTGTCAAACAACACACGCGTAGGAAAATCGAAAACAAGACATGTACCTCCAATCACCCTGCTCGGTGTCTCCTATACCTGCTCCCTAGTAATGGCGTTGGCCTGAGCATGCTGAGGTCCAGAAAAGAACGGCTGAGACGACTGCCCAAATCACGATGGACCAGGCTGCTGGAATGGCCTGAACTGAGTCTCAACAATCCTGGGCTGCTGAAACTGAGGGGAACAACCCCTAGACTGTCCTCCACGACCCTGAGACGGGGCTGCGGCCTGCTGCGATCCAGCTGACGGACACACCCTAGCGAAATGCCTAAACTGACAACAGATATGGCAAGAGCCCTGAAGACCGACACACTGGGTCGATGGATGCTTGCCACCACAATAGCCACAAAACTCAGCCCGAGAACCGCTGCTACTCGAGCTACTTGAACCAGAAGAGCCCGAACCAGACTTCTTCTTGAACTGCTGACCGCGGGGTAGAAACCTCTGACGGCCAGACTGCTGCACCACCTGCGACTGCTGCTGGGGCTGATGGGCTGACTGGGAAGACTGTGAAGACTGCGTTCCCTAACCAGCAGGACTACCACCCTGCGCTACCTGCTGCCTACGAGCACGACGACTCCACAAACCCTCCTCAATATCGATAGCATTATCAACTGCTTCAGCATAAGTCTTGGGTTTGCTTGTCAGCAACATCTAATACAGTTCCTCGTTCAAACCTTCTAAAAATATGATCCTCTTGGCCCTCTCCCGGCCAGAAACATGAGGGACGTACGCCAACAAAGAATAAAACATCCTAGCATACTCCCAAACAGACATCGAGCCCTGCTCCAGATGATCAAACTCCCACTCACGGGCATTCACGTAAGACTCAGGCTCCTGCCTAAGAGTCTCGCAAAAGCTGTCCCAAGTAATCCCAACGCCAGTCTCCAACAATTACTAGAAGCACCTCGCCACCAGTGCTCTGCACCCTTCCTCAGCTGGAGGGTCACCAAACTCAAACGAAGCTCATCGTCATACTGGACACGATCGAAAAGACCGGTGATATTCCGAAGCCACGAATCTGCATCCTCGCTCGACTCATCGCCATTGAATACCTGAGGGTTCATCCTCTGAAACCTCGCTATCACAACGTCCATCCTCTCCACACGGGTAGGCAAGTCACCAACTTCCTCCTCCTCATCATGTCTACTACGAGTACGACTAGGAGCACTACGCCGATCTTCATTCTGTCCCTCTGACTCCTGAAACTGCCCCTACCTCTAGCTCTACGTCTAGGCGGCATCTACGAAGGCACTCAATAGGATAAGGCAACAGAGAACAGATATAACATAGATATCACAAAAATATGCATCACATAATCACATAGGTCAAGAACATGCAACACACGACACTGTGCCTAGACTCAAGTGTGATCAAAGAAATCGAACTTATCCCAGCTTAAGCTCTGATACCAAAAATTTCAGGCCTCGTGCTCACAATAGAGTAAAATCATATAATTACAAGTGGAAGCTACTAAAAAGCGGGTAAAATTTTTGCTTTTGGCCTGACGGTTTAAAACAATATAATTTAAAATACGACAATACTCAAAATAGATATCCCAGTTTACAAAACTAACCAAACAAAGGCTACAACAAACAACAAGGCAGCACAGAAAATGGTATTCCCTGGCTATCGGCCAGCTTCAATAGCCTAAGCATCACCCCGGGACATCCCACCCACGGTGATACCAGTGAATATAAATAATATACATAACTGGGACACTCTAACCACCTCCTGGGGCACCTTCAGCTGGATTAAACCCACGACCAGCTGCAAAACCTGGATTCCCTGAAAACAACACAGGAAACAAAACAACCAAGCCCCAGAAGGACATGGGGTCAAACCCCAGTACGGAGAGAACCTATAAAACAGCAGTAAACAGCAAGAATAAAATGCAGATGCTATGCCTGAGACCAGGGATAACAACCGAAGGCTACAACCAAGGAAGGGAGCCAAAGAACTCAATGCACAGCTCAACGGAATCTGCAATAGATATGTGTGGCCACGGTGAGTGTAGGACATGTTGGCGCTACACACTCACCCCTACTCGCCCACCCATACCAGATGCATCAATAGCTCAACCTGCCGTTTCCCAACCTATGAACTGTGGTAGTTAACCACTCGGCGCATAGGGGCTAACAAATCCCAGCAGGGGGATGAGAGTGCGGAATCACCGCTCGCCCTCGCATCCTGGTAAGAAAACAGAGCAACAACAACAAAGCAATGGCTGCAATAGCTGAAATGAGATGATAATGCGTGTATGCAACAACTATCATAAATCATATGAAAAACAGCAATCACAACAGCAAACATACACAACCATCTCACGATATCAGCAACTACAATTCACTCAAGCCATAAACCTGCTGATTCACAAGCTCCAAATCCGTACCTTAATTCTGTGCAACAATTACCACAACAAGAGTCCCGAGAAATCTGATACGCAACCTGCTGAACACACAGGGCACAAAACATAATTCTACCAAACACAGGCACAGAATTCACGGCTAGGAGTTATACACTACAACCAGCTATTACTCTACCATTCTACTCAATCAGGAAGCTCATAACAAAGCTCTAAGGTAAGATCTTATCGCTAATTCGAAAGGCTACCTGAATAACGAACACACGGCCGAAGTAAACAACTTCGCGATCTTACTTCCAGCTAACAACAGCCTCCAAGAATGGTATAGAATAAAAGAGCTTCACGAGAGGAGTCCAGCGCTACCTCAAACGTACTAAACGGTGATCGGAAATGACGGGAATTACCGGAGAATGCTATGGTGAACAGTGTTCTAGGGTTCGAAGCAACGAACAACAATCGGGAGAAAATATCGCTAATATGGAATCTGATATCTAGTCGAAGACCAAGTCTTCTCATATATATACACTTCACACCAGCTGACAGCGGAATGAACAAATCCACCGACAAAACCAGTCGACATTGCTGTTAACGCAACCAGCAAAAAATCACAAAATAAACCAACAGCTGAATATACTACAATAGATTCCTACTGCTGGACGCTAAAACTAGCTAACAGCTGGAAAACCCAACGGCTGAATTCCTCAAACAACGCTACGCAAAACGGCGTCGCATCAACTTAACCAAATGACGTCGCATAAAACACGTCATCATATCTGTCGACAGCTGATCACCTAAACCATCAGCTGGATAAAATAACGAAACAGATCCTCAACAGTAAACGTATAACACGACCACCAGCTGATACCAAAAATGCTGCGTTTAAACTAAATGCAAACGGCGTCGCATAACCCAACAGCTGATCGCTACTAGAGGAAACACACCAACTGCTGAATTCCCAAAACGACGTAGTTTCACCCAACGGCTGGTCGCTATTAAGAAACGCGCTAATAAACCAACAGCTGGTTCCTATTCATCAAAACATCGTCGCTTCAGGGTTCTATAACGCTGTCTGCTGATTCTTGCGACTACAACACCAACGTCTGAAATCCACGTCAGCGCTGCTGCTGCTTCTCTCGCAATAGCTGGTAGCAATACAACGACTGAATCCAACACTTAGACAAAACTCAAAAATACAAAAACTTCCAGAATTGCTCTAAATGTGAAATCTGACCCAAAATGCAAACCAACCTTCAAATAGAAATCTGAACCACCAGAATTCCTTAAAAACCAATTAATCCGACAATTAATCTTCTATTACATTTTTAGGTCTCACATGAAGATCATGGATCGATGATTTCCATCGGTTGATTGGCTATGCGTGGTGTTTGAGGCTCATTTGAGATTTGATTGCCAGCTGAGTTGTTGGCCTTGATGGCCGATATTATTTGATCCCCTCATGCATCTCATACTTGAAATATTGCATGTTTATGCATTGCTGTTTTATGAGTGCTCTTCGTACTGATGTTTGACCTCGTTTCTTTTCCCTATTTTTGGTCTTCTTGGATCGATGATTGGCCTTTGAAGGTTCTTCAGGTAATCCAGCTGGACAGAGTGGAGCTTCAGCTGGTAGATCCCCGTTTTGAGTCCCAGTTATTATTTATTATGTATTGAGCCAGGGGATGTCCTATGCCTTTAGTATTGGCGGGGATCTGTATTTGTTATTGATTGCCTGTTGTTGGATTTATGTGTTTAAATCCTTATTTTGATTATGAAATTATTTTGAATGATAAATTGGATTAGGCCCAAAAAGAAAATTTTTTACCCATACTTTGAATGCTTCCGTGTAATTATGATTAAATGAGTATTTAATCTGTGATTAGCGGATCGGGCCTGATTTTTTTGGTATCAGAGCTTAAATCGGGATAAGATCGATTTCTTTTTCATGACACTCGAGTCTAGGCATAGAGTTTGATATTTTTATTTTGATTGACTGCGAGTTATCTGCCTCTATGATTAATTTTTTTGCTGCTTACCTCTGAGTTTTGGTAGATGCCGCCGAGGATAGGTAGGAGTAGAACCACTAGGCAGAGTGGTGAGGAGTCTAGGGCACGATTTGACTAGACAGATTGGCGAGATGGAGCTAGTTCTTGCTAGGTTCCAGAGGATGAATCCCTCGACGTTTACTGGTGCCGAGGGTGGTTTGATTGCTGAAGGCTGGTTAGAGCATATGGAGGAATTGTTTGATGTGGTGGAGTACTCTCAGGAGAGAAGACTTAAGCTAGCGGTTTTGCAGTTGAGGGAGAATGCTCAACGCTGGTGGAAGGGTACTTCCAGAGTCATGAGAGAGAGTGGGACTTTGATTTCTTGGGAGAGCTTCTATGTAGCCTTTCGACAGGAGTATACCCCTGAGTCCTACTACAATAACCGCGAGCGAGAGTTTGACAATCTGAATCAAGGGAACTTGAGAGTAGCTGAGTATGTTAAACAGTTTTCGTCGCTTTTGTCGTATGTTCCCCATGTGGCTAACCAGGAGAGGATGAAGAGGAAAAAGTTTCTGAGAGGTTTGAGGCCTGAATTGTTCCGCATGGTGTTGGCTGGTTCTCCTGCGACGTATGCTGAGGCTGTCAACAGGGCAGTGGATATTGATGAGAGTTTGTTGGAAGTGCAAAATCAGGTTCAACCGACAGCTGACACACTTTTCAACCTGCGCCTGAAGTGATGCCATCGTTTCAACCTCCTCAGACTTCACAGCAGTCAAATTTCCATAGGTTTAAGCCTCGTGGGAAGCTGCTCAAGAGACGGTCGAATTCGAGTTCTTCTGGTTTCGTGAGTTCTGGTAGTAGTGGCTCTGGAGGAGTTATTTGTGGTCAGTGTGGAGGTCTCCATATGACTACACAGTGCCGTGGAGTTCATGGTCTTTGCCATAATTGTGGGCAGCCTGGACATTTCGCTAGGGTGTGTCCGAGGGGAGCACAACCTTTGAATCAGTCGCATCAAGGTTCAGCTGGTGGTTCTTCCCAGAGACCACAACCTTTTGCTCAGTCCCAACGATCAGGTTTCCAACCACGAGATCCGTCTAGGTTTGGAGGATCTTCGAGACCTCAGTTTCAAGGACCACAACAAGCTCAGGTGAACGCCTTGACAAGAGAGCAGACGGAGGATATGCCTGAAGGAGTTATTGCAGGTACTTGTGCTATCTTTGATTTTCCTGCACGAGTTTTATTTGATACAGGAGCATCACACTCCTTAATATCTGATTTGTTTGTGCATGAGTGTGGGTTGAGTGTTACCACACTGTGTGATGTTGTGTCTGTATCTACTCCGGATGGTATGTGGTTGAGATCCCGTGAGGTGGTTGTGGATTGTGTGATTAGATTTGATGAGCATGTGCTGGTGACTAACCTGATTGTCTTGGATATTAGAGATTTTGATTGTATCTTGGGTATGGACGTGTTGTCCAGTTATAGAGTGACTATAGATTGTTTGCATGGTGTGGTGAGGTTTAACCTCAAGTTGGGGAGAAGTGGGTTTCTATGGCGCTGATTCGCAATCGAAGATCCCACTAGTGTCTGTCATGGAGATGTTCAGCCTATTGTCTCTAATTCAGGGTTTATGATCTATGCCCTTGATATTTCTCGAGAATCGTGGATAGAGCTGAGTGATGTTCCGATTGCTCGAGAGTTCCCTGATGTGTTTCCAAATGATATTCCTGGATTTCCTCCTAGAAGAGAGATTGACTTCAGCATAGAGTTGGTGCCAAGAACAGCACCGATTTCTAGAGCTTTGTATCGATTGGCGCCAGTTGAGCTGAAGGAACTCAAGGATCAGTTGCGTGATCTTTTGGAGAAAGGCTTCATCAGACCGAGTATGTCGCCTTGGGGAGCTCTGATTCTTTTTGTGAAGAAGAAGGATGGATCTATGAGGATGTATGTTGATTTTCGGCAGCTGAATAAAGCAATGATCAAGAACAAATATCCTTTTCCGAGGATTGACGATCTGTTTGATCAGTTGCAGGGATCGGCAATGTACTCTAAGATTGATCTGCGATCTGGTTATCATCAGTTGCGGATTAGAACGCTGATGTGGGGAAGACGGCTTTCAGGACGAGATATGGGCATTATGAATTTCTGGTGATGCCATTTGGATTGACGAATGCTCCTGTTGTCTTCATGGATTTGATGAATCGCGTCTTTAGTGAGTACATTTATCGTTTTGTAATTGTCTTCATAGATGACATTCTTGTGTACTTGAGGAGCTATAGAGAGCATAAGGAGCACTTGAGGTTGGTGTTGCAGAAACTGAGAGACTCACAGCTGTATGCGAAGTTCAGCAAGTGGGAATTATGGCTGGATAAGGTAATCTTTTCGGGTCATGTCATATCTACAGAAGGTATTTCAGTGGATCCGAGTAAGGTCGAAGCAGTTCTTAACTGGGAGCGACCTAGAAATGTTTCAGAGATCCGTAGTTCTTGGGTTTGGCTGGCTATTACAGACGTTTCATCGAGAAGTTTTCCTCGATAGCCAAGCCGATGACTCAGTTGACCCAGAAGGATAGGAAGTTTGTTTGGAAAGATGAATGTGAGTCGAGTTTTCAGTTGCTTAAGGAGAAGTTGACTACTACTCCTGTGTTAGCTTTACCTTCGGGTTCTGGAGGTTTCGTAGTGTGCTCCGATGCTTCTCTGAATGGTTTGGGCTCTGTGTTGATGCAAAATGGGCGAGTTATAGCTTATGTGTCTTGACAGTTGAAGCCCCATGAGACGAAATACCCCGTTCATGATCTAGAGTTGGCTGCCATTGTTTTCGCCTTGAAGATTTGGCGTCATTACTTGTATGGTGAGCAGTTCGTGGTGTACACGGACCATAAGAGTTTGAAGTATCTTCACTCAGTCAGATCTGAAGATGAGGCAACGTCGTTAGATGGAGTTGCTTAAGGATTTTGACTGTGAGATTTAGTATCAGCCTGGGTGGATGAACTTAGTAGCGGATGCTTTGAGTAGGAAAGCCCGGCCTGTGATGTTGACATTGATGAGTATATCCAAAGTCCATGAGGATTTGGGGACTTCTGAATGGAGTTTTCATCCGAGTGATCGGTATTTCGTGGTTTCTTCATTTCAGGTTGAGCCACAGATTGTTGCAGACACTAGAGCAGCGCAGAGGACTGACCCGTATATTCATGAATTGAAGATTAAGACCCAGAATGGTCAGTCGGAATATTTTTCTGTTGCTTCTGATGGATGCTTGAGATTTTGTGGTAGATTGATGGTTCGGAACATGATTGATTTGAAGGAAACCATTTTGAATGAAGCCCATTGTAGTCGTTACAGTGTGCATCCGAGCGAGAAGAAGATGCATCATGCCTTGAAGTCTCACTTCTGGTGGGAAGGAATGAGAAATGATATCTCTGGATTTGTAACTCGATGTTTGAATTGCCAACATGTCAAGGCCGAGAGAATGAGACCTGGTGGATTGCTACAGAGTCTATAAGTGCCTCAATGGAATCGGGAGCACGTGGCCATAGATTTTGTGACTCACCTGCCTCGCTCGAATAGGGGATGTGATGCGATTTGGGTTGTTGTTGACAGACTTTAGAAGTAGCCCATTTCATTCCCTATGATGTGAGATGTTTGATGAAGAAGATGGTTAGACTGTACATTGACCATGTGGTTAGATTGCATGGAGTTCCAGTTTCAATAGTGTCCGATAGAGATCCAAGATTTACGTCCCTATTCTGGAAGAGCTTGCAGGCAGCGATGGGTTCAAGATTGGCTATGAGTACAACTTATCACCCGCAGACAGATGGCCAATCTAAGATGACCATTGTTGTTGACAGACTTTAGAAGTAGCCCATTTCATTCCCTATGATGTGAGATGTTTGATGAAGAAGATGGTTAGACTGTACATTGACCATGTGGTTAGATTGCATGGAGTTCCAGTTTCAATAGTGTCCGATAGAGATCCAAGATTTACGTCCCTATTCTGGAAGAGCTTGCAGGCAGCGATGGGTTCAAGATTGGCTATGAGTACAACTTATCACCCGCAGACAGATGGCCAATCTAAGATGACCATTCAGATTTTAGAAGACATGCTGCGAGCTGTTGTGTTGGATTCAGTGGTAGCTGGCAGAATTCTTTGGCCTTGGTTGAATTTTCTTATAATAATAGCTACCAAGTGACTATCGGGATGGCCCCATTCGAAGCTTTGTATGGTCGAAAGTGTAGATCCCCAATCTGTTGGGAAGATATTGGTGAGAAACAGTTGTCTAACTCCTAAATTTGTGCAGCACATGAAAGATCAAATTGAGTTGATTCAGAGTAGAATGAAAGCTGCACAAGATCGTCATGCGAGTTATGATAACAAGAGACGCAAACCTCTAGATTTTGAGGTTGGCGATCGAGTGTTTCTGAAAGTTTCTCCTTTTAAGAGAGTGATGAGATTGAGATTTAAGGGTAAATTGGCTCCTAGATTCGTTGGTCCCTTCGAGATTGTTGAGAGGATTGGATCTTTGGAATATAGATTGCAGCTGCCTGATGAGTTAGCAGCGATGCATATTGTGTTTCATGTATCTATGTTGAAGAAATATGAGCCAGATCCATCCCATTTGCTGAGAACTGATGAAGTGGAGCTAGATCAGACCCTGATTTATGTTGAATATCCAGTGCAGATTCTGGATAAGAAGGAGAAGCAGCTGAGGAACAAGATTATACCGTTGGTGATGGTCCAATGGAGCAAGCATGGTAGAGAGGAAGCTACCTGGGAAGTTGAAGAAAAGATGAGACAAGAGTGGCCTCATCTGTTTGAGTTTTGACAATAGCATTCCAGGTAATCTTATAGTTTGTTTCTCGCGTGTTTGAGTGTTTTGTATTCTTGGTTTGTGACTTGAATTAGAATTGAGATATGCTGGTTGGTTTTGAGCTTGTTGGATCTGTTTTGCAGATCAGAATCTAAGTTTTGATTCACATAAAATATGTTACTATCTAATTAACGGCTTTCGTGATATGTGCAGTGCACTTGATTGAAGAAACAGGGAGATATCCAAAACTAGAACAGTAAGGGGACACCCAAGCTGGATCAGTACTATCTTTACCAGGTCGAAGAAGATTTCAAGCTGGTCTACCAGATTGGTAAAGCAGAAGAGCAGCTCAAGCGCAGAATCAAGCAGAGTTGAACTGCAGAGGTTGAAGCGCATAGTTGCTCAAGTTCAGATCAAGTGCAGCGCATAAGGGCAGTGATTGAGTGCGAAGCCAACGCAAGCTGCATCAAAGCATTGTAGCAGTACAGTGTGATGAAGAAGCAACCAGCTCTGTGGAGAACTGAACGGTGAATAGAGGCGAGCTGGTTAAAGTCAAACCAACTCAGCAAGCAAAGCAGAGGTCAAGAGCAGCTGGATGAGAAGCAGACCAGCTGGGAGAAACCAGCTGAGCAAAATGGAGCAACCAGTTCAGACGAACAAAGCAGTTTGAACACAAATGACATATTCAAACTGGTTTGTTCGTCCTGTCCACATCAAGTACACAATTCTCGTACTCAACGACAGCAAAGGCTGCAACATTAAATGTGGACAGAGCTCAAAGTAATATAAAGCCTGCAACGCATTAAAATCCAAAGGACACAAAGTACATATGCGTCAGATGACTTTTCAGAACAGCTACAACTTTGTGTCCAACGGATAAATCCAGGCAGAGGCTTTATATACAGGAGCAATAGAACAGAAGAAGGTATGCGCAAAACTGAGAGAGTGTAGTTGTGCCAAGTCCAAACAGAAAATCAAGAAATGCACAACATTGAACCTGGGAAGACAATGAAAAACCAGCTCGAACTAGGAGCACTTCCCAGGGTGTGACAGATTTAATCATTGAGAGACTGTGCTTACACTGTAAATCTCACACACACACCACTCATATTCGAGAGTTGAGCGAAAAAGATTAGAGTGAATGTGATTCAATACTCTCCATTGTAGTCTTTGAACAGAGACGTTAAATAAGTCTAGTTGTCTTTCGCACTGAGATGTTAAAGAAGTGTGTGAAGTCTTTGGACAGAGACGTTAAACAAGTCCTTGTATCCTTTCTCACTGAGGCGTAAAATAAGTGAGTTAGACACACGCAGCTTGCGGGCTGGTGTGCAGTGGAGTGGCTAGGAGTTCTTGCAGCTGCGGGTCGTAGGAGTGGGTTGCAGTGGGGGCGTTGTAATTAAATTCTTCTAGTGGATCCTTCCCGTTGCGGAAGAAGAAGAGACGTAGGAGATTGAGCTTTGAACTTCCATAAACAAATTCAGCATATTTTCTTTACGGCTTTCAGTACTTGCATTCATACGCATTGCATATTTGTTTAACGCATAACACTGTTTAATCGAGCTTTCGAACTTTAGAGTGTAGTTTGAGTTATGTCCGCATGATTTTTATTCATTACTAAATCTGTATCTCGGTGCACAAGTATTCAAGAACACTGAGCTATTGCAGCTCAATATAAGTTAACCAGATCGTTCGGCCGTGTGTCGAGCTGGTTTCAGCATTCAGCTGGAATCAGCATGTTGAGCGCTTGCTTTGTATCAAGCAGGTTTAATAACCAGCTGGAATCAGTTTGGATATCGCAACCCGACTTAAATGCCTTTCTGAATCCTGCGTCTTATCATTCGATCTGGTTACATCCTCTAAGTGCTGATTAGTGACAAAATAACAAGCATATAGAGGGGTAAATCGATCTCCATAGAGATTTAGTTTTGGTGATTTTCTGGTGTTTTCTTGGTTCTGATCTATTGTTGAGAGTTGATTTCGAGGATGAAATCCTTTTCTAGTTGGGGAGAATGTGAGGACTAGAAATTTATTAATTGATGATTAATCGGTTAATCAGATCTGGATGAGGATTAACCAATGGAGACGTTAGTTATCGGGCTTTCGGATTTGAGAGAATTGGTTAATCTGTTGGTGATATTTGGATTTGAGGTAGAACAGATCAGATGTGGACTGTTGGTCGCTAACCGGTGGCTTGGAGAAGGTAAGTTATTAGGATTCCCGCGTAAGTGCTAGCTATAATCAGATTTGAGATGTCTCTCGTGTGTTTAAGCAATTTGCCTTGAGGGGGGGGGGGAGTGAAGCGATGTTGTCAGGCCTCGTGCTCAACTCAGAGTTAAACCACGCAAACCATAGCGGAAGCAATAAAATAGTGGTTAAAATTTTCGCTTTTGACCTGACTGAAAGATAACATAATTTAAATGCAACAATACTCAAAATATTCCAGTTTACAATCACACAGTACAACAGTACAGCATATATCAAATACCAACCAGAAACACTACAACCGAATACAATAAAGCACAGGGAATTCCCCGGCTATCAGTACTGATACATATATGCTATATGCTAACTGGGACACTCTAACCACCTCCTGGGACACCTCCAGCTGGGTCAACTCCACGATCAGCTGAGTAACTGGGAAACCTGGACAACAAACAGTCAGGCAAACAAACCATGCCCAGAGGAACATGGGGTCAAACTCCAGTACGGAGAGCAGCATAAAACAACAAATGGAAAGCAACAGATAATATGCAAATGCTATGCATGAGAACAAGGTTACAACCGAAAGCAGGGAGCCAAAGGATCTCAAGAACTGCTCAACAAACGAATCAGATCAACTGAAAAACAGTGGCCACGGGGTGTGTGAGTGTATGGGAGCTACCCACCCGTCTCAACACACGGTATTAGGTGCAAAACACAGAACTCAACCTGTTGTTGCCTAGCTCATGTGATGTGGGAGCTACCCACTTCGCTCATAGCGGCTAACAGATCCCAGCAGGGAGATGAGGTATACGGGAGTTACCCGATCGTCCTCAAAACAAGCACCCTGATACTCACAGATCAACACAACAAGGCACGGCTTAAACAGATATGAGCTCAATATGACAATGCGTGTATGCAACAGATAAAATGTCCAACACAGAACATATACAAAGATGCAAGGCATACACAGTAGCAAGCATAATCACCCATGCTCAATCCGAAGCTGTAAAACAAGCTCACATCTGTACCTCAAGTCTTTCGAGATATAATTACCACAAAGCAGTCCCAAGAAACACAGATCTCGCACCTGCTAAGCCAAACACAGATACTAGCTCAGGGACAGTAGCACATAAACTACGAATTAGGAGCTACGAGCTCAACCAAATCTGTCCTACCCTTCTAACTCAACAGAAGGCTCCAAACAAAGCACAAGGTAGAATCTTAACACTTACCCAACAAGTTACCTGAACGGCAGAAGCAAAGCCACGCTTATGCTAACAGACTACACAAGGGAGATGTCTCACGATCTCACCCAGCTTCATGCAAGCTTCCAAAAGCTGTACTAAACCAAGCGTCTCAGCAAGAGGAGTCCAGTGCTACCACTCTTACTTCAGTTGGAGCTGTCTACCATCGGCAATCGGAGAAGATAAGTTTCGATGAACAGTAGCTAGGGTATCGCTACAGGATTCGCTATCGGGAAATATTCTAAGTGTCGAAACTGAATAATAAATAACGAAGGCAAAGTCCCCTATTTAAAAGGTCAAATCTGCTCAAATCTGAAGAACAGAACCCACCAACACTTAAGTCTCAAAACTGATTTCCCACTCGGATCTGAATCTCACATCATATCTGACTCTATGCCAAAAAAGATCCCGACTTAACCAAACGACATCGTACAGAGTCTACTGTCGCATCGGGATATCACCCGCTACTCGAATCTGAAATCTAAACACATTGCATCGCAACACTCAGATCCTATCGAAATATGAAGACGAACACTACACAAATCTGAATCTCGCTCGCTAAACCAAAACGCTGTCGCTCCAATTATTCTAAACGACGTAGTTTAGCTATTCTCTACAAAAACACTCTAGCGCACAATTGAACACCTATGATACCAGATTCCATCACCACAACTGAGCGCGATCACCAGCGCTGACCAACACTCACATCTGATCAGTTCCCGCAGAAATACTTCAACTCTCCAGATCTGTTTCAAGGACTTATACGAACCCGATTAATTAACTCAATTATTCTTATTAAACTTTCGGGTCTCACATCTCTCCCCCACTAAAACAGGATTTCGTCCTCAAAATCAAACAACGACTCCAGATCAAGAGTTCAAGATAACTGGGAAAACGAACATAAGCAAACATCTACCGGGAAACAACAAAGAACAACCAACTACTGGAATCTGATACAGCGCTTACTCAAACAGATGTGGCCACTCACGCTGCATCTTCTCTTCCAGTTCCCACGTATCTTCCTCTCTACCATGTTTGCTCCCCACTGGACCATCACCAAAGGAATGGTCTTATTCCACAGCTGTTTCTCTTTTCTATCCAAGATCTGCAAGGGATATTCAACATAACTCAAAGTATGATCTAGCTCCATCTCGTCAGTTCTCAACACATGCGATGGATCTGGCTCATACTTCCTCAACATAGACACATGAAAAACATCTTGTAAGGAAGACAGATCTGGCGGCAACAAAAGTCGATAAGCCAATGGACCAATTCTCTCACCAATCTCATATGGTCCAACATAACAAGGAGCCAATTTTTCCTTGAGACCAAATCTCATAACACTGCGGAAAGGAGAAACTTTCAGGAAAACCAAATCACCAACCTGAAATTCTAAAGGCCTATGCCTCTTATTCGCATAACTAGCTTGGAGATCTTGTGCAGCTTTCATTCGCTGGCGAATCATATCTACTTGATCTCTCATCTGCTGCACAAATTCTGGAGAAGATAGCTGCTTCTCCCACACTTCTTCCCAACATACCGGCGATCTACACTTCCTGCCATACAAAGCTTCAAATGGGGCCATTCCAATCGTGACCTGATAGCTGTTATTGTAAGAGAACTCAACCAAGGACAACGAATCTTGCCAGCTACCACTAAAATCCATCACAACACCTCTTAACATATCCTATAAAATCTGGATAGTTCTCTCAGATTGGCCATCTGTTTGGGGATGATACGATGTACTCATCGCCAATATAGTACCCAAAGCTGTTTGCAAACTCTTCCAAAACTTGGAAGTAAACATCGGATCACGATCTGAAACGATAGAAACTGGCACACCATGCAATCTCACCACAAAATCTATGTACAGCTTCGCCATCTTCTTCAACGAATAGGTCATACTAAAGGGAACGAATGAGCAGACTTCGACAACCTATCGATAACAACCCACACAGCATCACACCCTCGACTGGAACGAGGCAATGTGTCACAAAATCCATGGCTATGTGCTCTCAATTCCGTTGGGGAATCTCCAAACTCTGCAATAGAACACCAGGTCTCATCCTTTTAGTCTTAACCTGCTGACAATTCAAACAACGGGCTACAAAATCAGCAACATCACTCTTCAAACCTGCCCACCAGTAATGATGCTTCAAGGCATAATACATCTTCCTCAAACCAGGATGAACACTGTGTCTACTACAGTGCGCTTCTCTTAAGATCTCATCCTTCAAGTCAATCAGATTTGGCACAACCAACCTGCCACGAAATCTCAAACAACCATCAGACGAGACAGAATAATCCTCTAAACAGTCCAGCTCTCACCTTCAGCTTCAACTCAAGAATAGATGGATCTGTTCTCTGAGCTGCTCTAACATTCGTGACAATCTGTGGCTCAACTTGGAAAGAAGACACCACAACATAATCCTCACCTGGTAAAACCACCAACCAGTAGTGCTTAGATGATCATGGACCTTCGAAATCTGCAACGAAGCCAGCATCGCCACTTGAGCCTTTATGCTCAATGCATCAGCAACTACATTCATCTTCCCAGGCTGATATTGGATCTCCCAATAAAAATCCTTAAGCAGCTCCATCCATCTACGTGTCTCATGTTCAAATCTGACTGATAAAACAGATATTAAAGGCTCTTGTGGTCTGAGTACACCACAAACTGCTCGCCATACAGATAGTGGCGCCAAATCTTCAAGGAAAAAACCACTGCTGCCAATTCCAAATCATGAACTGGGTAACGAGTCTCATGTGGTTTCAACTGACGACAAGCATACGCAATGACTCGACCATTCTTCATCAACACACAAACCCAATCCATTCAAGGAAGCATCTGTACAAACCACAAAACCACCTGAACCAGACGACAAAGCTAACACAGGCGCTGAAGTTAGCTTCTCTTTGAGCAACAGAAAACTGTTCTCACACTGCTCAGTCCAGACAAACTTCTTGTCTTTCTGAGTCAACTGCGTCATTGGTTTAGCTATACTAGAGAATCCCTATATAAAACGCCTATAATAGCCAGCCAAACCCAAGAAACTACGAATCTCTGCAACATTCTTGGGACTCTCCCAGTTGTACGAATCTCTGCAACAGTCTTGGGACGCTCCCAGTTAACAACTGCCTCAACATTACTAGGATCCACAGAAATACCTGCAGCTGAAATGACATGACCCAGAAATACAACTCTGTCCAACCAAAACTCGCACTTGGAGAACTTAGCATACAGCTGCGAGTCTCAAAGCGTCTGAAGAACCAACTTCAAATGCTCCTTGTGCTGCATTGGAGTCTTAGAGTATGCCAAAATGTCATCGATAAACACAATCACAAACTGATCGATGAACTCTCTAAAGACTCGATTCATCAAATCCATGAAAACTGTGGGGGCATTCGTCAAACCAAAAGTCATAACTAAAAACTCATAATGCCCGTACCTCGTACGAAAAGTAGTCTTCGCAACATCTTGCTCTCGAATGCGCAACTGATGGTACCCCGAACGTAGATCGATCTTAGAAAACACAGTCGAACCCTGAAGCTGAATAGGTCATCGATCCTCAGAAAAGGGTACTTATTCTTCACTGTCGCTCTATTCAACTGCCTAAAGTCGATGCACATCCTCATTGATCCGTCCTTCTTCTTAACAAACAAGATAGGCGCTCCCCACGGGGATATACTCGACCTAATGAAACCCTTCTCCAGCAAGTCACTAAGCTGAACCTTAAGCTCCCTCAACTCAGCAGGCGCTAAACGATACGGGGC
Organism: Dorcoceras hygrometricum; assembly: GCA_001598015.1. NCBI lineage: Eukaryota > Viridiplantae > Streptophyta > Magnoliopsida > Lamiales > Gesneriaceae > Dorcoceras > Dorcoceras hygrometricum. Next base: position 284,096 of record KQ988426.1, on the reverse strand, counting down.
TCGCGAGATAGGAGCTGTACCAGGTACCAACTCAATGCTGAAGTCTATCTCCCTCTTCGGAGGAAAACCAGGAATCTCCTCCGGAAACACATCTGGGAAATTACGAATAACGGGAACGTCACTAAGCTCTACGCGCGAAGAATAAGACGCATCCAATGCATAGATCATAAATCCAGCGTTCTCCAACGACAACAGGCTAAACATCTCCATCGTAGAGACTAAAGGAATCTTCGATCGGGAATCAAAACCATATAAGTCCCACTTCTCACCACTGAGGCCTAAAACGCACAACTCCATGGAAACAGTACACGATGGCCCTATAACTCGACAACACGTCCATTCTCACTATGCAATCGAAATCCACATCACAAGCCTAATCAAATTGGCTAACAACACGTTCTCACCAAACCTAATAATACCATTCAACAAAATATCTTGGGAGTACAGGCTCACGCCGGCAGGATTCGCAACAGACACAACATCACACAAAACAGTGGTATGAAAACCATGCTCAACCACAAATGCATCAACAATAAACGAATGCGATGCTCCTGTATCAAACAATACACGCGCAGTAAAATCAAAGACAAAGCAAGTACCTGCGATCACTCCTGTTGGCGTGCCCTCCGCTTGCTCCCTCGTCATGGCATTCACTTGGGCAAACTGAGGTCCTGAAAACTGGGGCTGGGAAGACTGTCCAAATCTCGAAGGACCAGGCTGCTGAAACGACCTAAATTGAGGCTCCCCAACCTCTGCTGCTGAACAGGAAAGGAACGACCTCTAGATGATCCACCTTGACCCTGCGGTGGGGCGAAGGTATGCTGAGATCCAGACAAAGGACACACTCTCGCAAAGTGTCCATACTATCCACAAACATTGCACGAACCTTGCACACCTACACACTGCGTCGTAGGATGCTTTCCTCCACACTGGACACAAAACTCAACCTTGGAACTACTACCACTGCTAGAACTACATGAGCCAGAAGAATTAGAACCAGACTTCTTCTTAAACTGACGACCACGAGGTCTAAACCTATGGTGTACAGACTGCTGGGCTACCTGCTGCTGGGGTGGCTATGATGACTGCACAGACTGGGAAGGTTGCACCCCCGAAACCATGGGACGGTTACCTTGCACCATTTGCGGCCTAACTCAAGACCTACGGTTCTGCAGTCCTTCCTCAATATCCATATCCTTGTCCACCGCATCCGCATAACTCGTCGGTGAACCCGCCAACACCAAAGAATACAACTCTTCATTCAGTCCTTCCAAGAACTTGTTCCTCTTCGCCCGCTCACAGCCAGAAACATGCGGAACATATGCAAGAAGAGAAGAAAACCTCCGGGCATACTCTCCCACGGACATAGATCCCTGCACCAGGTTATGAAACTCACGCTCCCTGGCATTCAAAAAGGATTTCGGGACGTACTCCTGACGGAAGGCAGTACAAAAGCTGCTCCACGTGATCCCTACACCTGTCTCCTAGAGAGTCCTCGAAGCGCCTCTCCACCAACGCTCGGCACCTCTCCTCAACTGAAATGTAGCCAAAATCAGCCTACGCTCATCGTCATACCTGACATGGTCAAACAATCCGGTATTGTGCTGCAACTAGGACTCCGCATCGGAACTAGATCATCACCATTAAACATCTGAGGATTCATCCGCTGAAACCTCGCCATCACCAGTTCCATGTCGTCCACACGGGCTTCCAGCTCATCTACCTCATCCTCGACCTGTCGGTTACGTCTACGACCAGGAATACTACGCTGATCCTCATCGTTCTGACCCTCGGATTCCTGCTGAAACTGCCCTCTACCTCTACCCCTACGTCTAGGCGGCATCTACGAAGGCACTAAGAGGGTAAGGTCACACAGCAACAAATATATCACATAACAATTAACTCACATAGTCATGCACATGCAACAAGCAACACAGTGCTTAGACTCAAGTGTGATCAAAAGAAATCGAGCTTATCCCAGCTTAAGCTTTGATACCAAAAATGTCAAGCATCGTGCTCAACTCAGAGTTAAACCACGCAAACAATAGCGGAAGCAATAAATAGTGGTTGATCACATAACAATTAACTCACATAGTCATGCACATGCAACAAGCAACACAGTGCTTAGACTCAAGTGTGATCAAAAGAAATCGAGCTTATCCCAGCTTAAGCTTTGATACCAAAAATGTCAAGCATCGTGCTCAACTCAGAGTTAAACCACGCAAACAATAGCGGAAGCAATAAAATAGTGGTTGAAATTTTCGCTTTTGGCCTGACTGAAAGATAACATAATTTAAAATGCAATAATACTCAAAATATTCCAGTTTACAATCACACAGTAAAACAGTACAGCATATATCAAATTCCAACCAGCAACACTACAACCGAATACAATAAAGCACAGGGCATTCCCCGGCTATCAGTACTGATACATATATGCTATATGCTAACTGGGACACTCTAACCACCTCCTAGGGCACCTCCAGCTGGGTCAACTCCACGAACAGCTAACCTGGGAAACCTGGACAACAAACAGGTAGGCAAGCAAACCAAGCCCCAGAGGGACATGGGGTCAAACCCCAGTACGGAGAGCAGCATAAAACAACAAATGGAAAGCAACAGATAATATGCAAATGCTATGCATGAGAACAAGGCTACAATCGAAAGCAAGGAGCCAAAGGATCTCATGAACTGCTCAACAAACGAATCAGATCAACTGAACAACAGTGGCCACGTGGTGTGTGAGTATATGGGAGCTACCCACTCGTCTCAACACATGGTATCAGGTGCCAAACACAGCACTCAACCTGTTTTTGCCTAGCTCATGAGATTTTGGAGCTACCCACTCCGCTCATAGCGGCTAACAGATCCTAGCAGGGAGATGATGTATACGGGAGTTACCCGCTCGTCCTCAAAACAAGCACCCTGATACTCACAGATCTACACAAAAAGGCACGGCTTAAATAGATCTAAGCTCAATATGACAATGCGTGTATGCAATAGATAAAATGTCCAACACATAACATATACAACGATGCAAGGCATACACAGCAGCAAGCATAATCACCCTTGATCAATCCAAAGCTGTAAAAAAAGCTCACATCTGTACCTCAAGTATTTCGAGATATAATTACCACAAAGCAGTCCCAAGAAACACAGATCTCGCACCTGATAGGCCGAACACAGAAACTAGCTCAGGGACAGTAGAACAGAAACTACGAATTGGGAGCTACGAGCTCAACCAAATCTGTCCTACCCTTCTAACTCAACAGAAGGCTCCAAACGAAGCACAAGGTAGAATCTTAACACTTACCCAACAAGTTACCTGAACGGCAGAAGCAAAGCCACTCTTATGCTAACAGGCTACACAAGCGAGATGTCTCAAGATATCAGCCACATTCACGCAAGCTTCCAAAAGCTGTACTAAATGAAGCGTCTCAGCAAGAGGAGTCCAGCGCTACCACTCTTACATCAGTCGGAGCTGTAGACCGTCAGCAATCGGAGAAGATAAGGTTCGATGAACAGTAGCTAGGGTATCGCGACAGGATTCGCTATCGGGAAATATTCTAAGTGTCTAAGCTGAATAATAAAGAACGAAGGCAAAGTCCTCTATTTAAAAGGTCAAATCTGCTCAAATCTGAAGAACAGAACCCACCGACACTTAAGTCTCAAAACTGATTTCCCACTCGGATTTGAATCTCACATCAGATCCGACTCTATGCCAAAACAGATCCCGACTTAACAAAACGACGTTGTACAGAGTCTACTGTTGCATCGGGACATCACCCGCTACTCAAATCTGAAATGCTAAACACATCGCATCGCAACACTCAGATCCTATCGAAATCTGAAGAACAAACTATGAACATTAGGTTCAAGTCGAACTGTGAACATTCGTTTCGACTCCCTCGATTTTGGTCTCATCATAATCCCGATCGATGATCAGATATCACCGATGTGCTCAGTTTACAAAACTAATCATTATGATGCAAAATCAAATTTTCGGACCACTAAATCTATATATGACAGGTTTACTCTCATTAGCTAAATATGGAAGTCCTACTCCCTTAGCTAATTTTAGGAAGTCATACTCCCAACCTTCCTCCTACTATACTCAACACTTTGAGTACCATATTCGTATGGGAATTGGGAAACCAGTACTTGTGTGACCCTCAATGGTTCAGGGATACAACTAGCCGTGGGATCACAAACTTTGTGACTCTAAAAACACATTTTCGGACTTGTCCATCGAATCATGGTAAAGCGTCTAGCAACATCGCCCATGATCCCCTAGTATCACTTATAGTGCCTGTAAGAACCAGTCGGTCATGGTTAGCGTACAGTACGGTCCTTTCTACTCAAATATCCCGATCAGATCAACGATCATTGGTAAATCGAGAGTCGCTAGAGATCCAATAACCATGCATACATCTTGGAGATAAAATAGTGAGATCGCATGTGTTACTAGGTACACCAATTTACCTAAAACACATCTAGTACTCTGGCCAGAGATTTGTCACACTATTATCTACTCAGATAGTATAGGATATCCATGCACAAGGGCGAGCGGTGAATCCTCGACAATGAACATCGACTCCTACATGCATCGGGACCTCACCCAACCCCGCCACCGGATGACCCCAACTGAGTCGATAAACTGGTCAAAGTGAGGCACCTATCATGTAGAGTCTCAATGATGTTTCGAGTAATAAGGACTAATATTTACAACCAAGACCTCGGACTTAATCCACTCGACAAATGGTAACCACTTGGAAAGTCCGAACGAGGGTAGTTTGATAGATCACCAGGTCACTATCTATATGCATGCTCAGAACATCACTATGTTCCCTACTAATGAAACGTGGAACTTCTCATCGCAGATGCTAGTCTCAAGCTCGGACGGTCCTTATCCTCTTTTGGATGGCCCAATCGACTAGGAACATGTTTAGAATACACAGTGACTATTAGATGTGTTTCATGATAGCCATCAAATCCACTATCACATCTAACATATACTATAGTACATTAAAGTTCTTTATCCAACAATTGTAATCATAATAATGAAGATAAAGAATGCCATAAAACAATGCGAATTTCATAAATAAAGATCGTTTTATATAGAGTCAACAAGAGCCCACACGCCACAAGTTGGCTAGTTGGGCATCTACTTTAACAAATTTTGGTAAGGAAATGACGGGTTTGGAAAAATGTTTTCAACGGTACCTCTCTTGCCCAAATCTAATCGGCCAAACTCCGACGATCGGAAAATAAAGGTAATGAATGAACAGTAACCACAAAGGTTTTGAGAGAGATATCTTCTCGAACACTCAAGAGGTGATACGATTTTTGTGGTCCAAAATGGCTAAGTCTTGGATCAACGGGTCCTATATACACTACTAAACCCCCGATCTGATCTACAGATAGCTCAGACCTCTACTCCAGCTTAGGCATGCACGCATACCTGATCGCACGTCGTCTCAGATCGTGCACTCAGATCAGATCGCGTCAATTAGATCGCACAATACTCAGCTCAGCTCAGAGCTAAAAGATCATATCTCACATCATGCACAGTAATCTCAGATTACTTCTACCCAGATCATGAACCAACCAGATCGCGCACAAACACAGGTCAGTTCTCGCATACACAGATCGCGTGCCACAACAAATCACGCTCTCATAACAGCTCAGATCAGGTTGTGCACTCAGACCAGCTCAGAGCATTCAACACATATACGGTCTTCAGAACAGTATGCACTACCTAGATCCACACCTCAACAGCAGCTCACACAACTCAAAACTCAGATCTCAAAGCTAACACCAGCTTAGACATGCAGCTCGGGATGCTTCCACTAACAGCTTGTGCACACCAGCAGATCACACTCACGACAGATCATGTTCACAGCTCAGCACGTGCACTCAACAACTCTAGCGCGCAGCTCAGCTCTCGCGTATGTAGATTGTTAGGATAAATTTCAGAATTTTTGGTGATGAAAAATAAAAGAGAGATGAAAAATAGACGAGATCAATCAGACCAAAGTGACAAGATCTGACGAAGCCTACTATGTTGGACATAGAAATCGGATCGGAGCCAAGTCAAGCTGGTCAAGGAAAAACTAGCTCAGAGGTACACTGGTTAAGGACAAACCAGCCAAGGTAATTGGGTCAAGCTGAACCAGCTCGAGAGATTACCAACTAGGAACTAGGTCATGCAGATACCAGTTCAAAGATGCTTGCCTCTTTGAAAAAAACTCAAAGAGCAGAGAACACTGAACTTCCAGAAACAAATCGCTTGTCCCTACCTCTATTACATTCACGCATTTGATTAATTTGTTCATTGATTGAATCGTGCTATTTTCGCATAAAAATAATTTTATTACACTAAACAACAGTAGTCACTGAGAGCCGTCCTAGCTGGTAACCCAGCTGGAAGTTTGCGTCGAGTTGTAAAACTTTTGAAACAAATTTTCAAACCAAAATTAGCAAAGGAGTTCATTCACCCCCCTCTGAACTCCCTAACTTGCTTTCGATCCTAACAAGTGGTGTCAGAGCTTGGTTTCTCAGTGCTTGAACAAGTTATTCATTAATACTCATTAAATATGTCGATTTCTCATAATAAAATCCCTATGTTTTCCAACGAAGAATATGACGTCAGGAATATCCGGATGCAGGTGCATCTAGCAGCACAAGATGACGACATGTGGTTCGTGATCACCAACGGACCAATGCAAATATTAAAAATGAACACTGTTGTGGCGATAACTGCCGGTGCACCTCAATGGATTGAGAAGCCCAGAATAGAGTGGACCTCGGAGGACAAAAAGAAAGCAAATTTGGATAATGTTGCAAATGATATATTATACAAGACGCTAGACAACAATATGTTTATAAAAATCGAGACATTCACAATGATGAAAGAAATATGGGAGAAGCTGACTCAGATATGCAAAGGAAATGAGGAGACAAAGGAAAACTAGTTGACAATGGCCTTACAAAAGTTCGAACTAATCAAGATGAAACCCGAAGAGACCACGGCCGAGTTCGATGAAAGATTCAGCTCTCTAGTGATTGAGCTGGCCAGATTGAACAAAACATACAGCAACAGGGAGCTGACCCTGAAAGTAATGCGAGCACTTCCCAATGATTGGGATGTGAAAACAGTGGCTATGAGAGAATCGAAAGACTTAAACAAGATGGAGCTGCATGACTTGTTTTCCAATCTAAAGACTTATGAGTTTGAGCTGGAAACGAGAGCAGAAGCTGAGCCATCTACGTCTCAACCAACCAGAGCTCTCGTCGCTATAATTCCGGAACAAAGTCCATGCTCCAAAAGCAGCAGATCAACTGAGGAGATGAGCAAGGATGCGATGGCCTTGTTCATAAGAAAATTTGGAAAATTTATGCGGAAGCATAATACTAAACCTTCTTCATTTGATTCTCCTAAGAGAAATTTTGATACTCCTTCTGATGACAAATGTTATAACTGTGGCAGGCCTCACTTCATGGCTGATTATAGGAAGCCACGAAGAGATGAAAAGAAGTGACCAGATCGCAGCAATAACAAAGATAAGAAGGAGAAAAAGGTCTATCAGAAAGGGAAAACTGAGAAAGCCATGATGGCTGAAGAGAACTTGAGTGTGTGGGCTGATTCAGATTCAAAATAATCCTGCTCTGGAACCTCCTCATCAAGAGAGAGTGAAGATGAAGTACAGTGTCTCATGGCCGATGACACTGACGAGGTATTTGATTTCTCTAGTCCTAAATTTACACGTGAGGACCTTGTCACTGCACTAAATGAATGGTCCTTGAATATAAAAAGCTTTTTCAATCATTCGAGGAAGTTAAAGGTGAGGGAGAGTGCTATGCAACGAACGATGATCTATTTGGCTCAAGCAATATGCAAGCTGCTCTAAGTAAGCTTGTAACTGAGAATGAAATAATAAGCAAGTCCGAGGAGATGCTGAGTGAAAACCAACGATTGGCTAGAATAATAAGCTCCTGGACTAGATCTCCTGCCTCACTACAAACACTGCATGGAGCTACAAAGTTATCTGGTGATAGCACTGGATTGGGCTATAATAGCGATGAAAGGCAGTACTACTGAAACTAGTACTTCAAGGCTGGAAATCACAACGTTTAAAATAATGAACTTTGTAAAAATACAGAATGGGATAGCTTTCAAAAGCAACATCTGTTAAGGATACGATAGCAGCTCAACCCCCGATCTGGAAAGGTAGGTTTTGTGGGCTGGGTATACTGCTCCTGGGAAGTCTCGGGAGAGCTGTCTAAACAAAAGAGTTGCACACATGCGAAATAAATCAAAATCTGGTGGTATAAAACAAGGACAACCCTCTCGAACTTCAACGAAGGATAGGCAGTACATGCCTCCACACTGTAAGCCCAGATCAAATGGTTCATATGTTGCATATCAAGCTCCAATAGATCAAAGAACACACACGGAGCATGCAAGTATTTTGACGCACACACCGGTAAATGGATAAATATTATCCAAGTGTGGGTCCCAAAGGGTCTAATCAAACCTGGACCCACATGAATCAAATTGTACCAAATTCTTTTTACATGTGACTGTAGGTACACAGGTATCAAGATTGGAGCAATCGACGTGGTATCTGGACAGTGGATGTGCAAGGCATATGACTGGAGATGCTACGCTGCTCACAGATATCAAAACTTGCAACGGACCAAAGATTACCTTCGGTGATAACTCAAACGGTAACACTGTGGGTAAGGGTAAGCTTATCCATGGTATTTTCATTGTCCACAATGTTCTTCTTGTAGAGAACTTGTGCTACAACTTGATAAGTATCAGTCAGTTGTGCGACAGTAACTACTCTGTTAAATTTCAGAAGCACACATGCATGGTTCTCAATCCGGAAGGTCTGACTGTTAGAGTAGATGCCCAACAAGCCAACTTGTGGCGTGTGGGTTCATAGACTCTTGTATATGACAATCTTTATATATGATATTCGCATTTATTTATATGGCATTCTTTACTTTCATTGTGTGTATGATGATTTACAATTGCGTTGAGTAAAGACCTAGAATGCACTAAAGTGTATGTTAGATGTGATAGTGGGTATGACGGCTATCATGAAATATATCTAATAGTCACTGTGTGTTCTGAACATGTTCCTAGTCGATTGGGCCGTCAAAATGAAGATAAGGCCGACCGAGCTCGAGACTAGTATCTGCGATGCGAAGTACCATGTTTCATTGGTAGGAAACATTGTGATGTTATGAGCATGCAGATAGATAGTGACCTGGTGATCTATCGAACTACCCTCCTTCGGACTTTCCAAGTGGTTACCATTTGTCGAGTGGATAAGTCTGAGGTCTTGGTTGTACTGATTAGTCCTCACGACTCGAAACGTCATTGAGACTCTACATTATAGGCGTCTCACTTTGACTCGTTTGCCGACTCACTTGGGGTCATCAGGCGGCGAGATTGGGTGAGACCCCGATGCATGTAGGAGTCGATGCATCGTTGTCAAGGATTCACCGCTCGCAGACATGCGTGGATATCCTATGCTATCTGATGAGACGAGACTCTACATTATAGGCGTCTCACTTTGACTCGTTTGCCGACTCACTTGGGGTCATCAGGCGGCGAGATGAGACCCCGTGGTTCTTGCAGGCACTATCAGTGATACCTAGGGGATCATGGGGCGATGTTGCTAGACGCTCTTACCATGATCCATTGGGCAGGTCCGGAATTGTGATTCCGGAGCCACAATGGTGTCACTGGTTGTGAAACAATGGTTGCACTGGGGTTCTGAAAAATGGTTTTTCAGATCATAGTACTCAGTTTTGGAAACTGAGTCGATCGGTCCGATCTGATCGGCGATCGGAGTTACGATGAAGTCTCGGTGATGGGGATGAATCGAATGTTCATCCGTTGGACCCGGGCCCGTTGGACCGGATCCAAATCCATCACCAAGTCTATTTAATTAGAATTAAGCTTCATTGTAACCACAACTACTACACAATTAACCCTAACCCTATGCAATAGCCGCCGCCCCCTCTCCTCAAACCTCACGCCGCCGCCGCCGCCGGTGCACGCCGCCCCCGCCGCTTTGCCGGAATTTGTTCCGGCCAAATTTGACGAGGAGAATCCGTCCGCGCCGATCTCTTCAGGCCTTCTAGTGCAGGCTGACGAAGGAGTCTTGCATCCGATCGTGGACCTGATTGACGATATCTACCGCCGCCTACCGTGAAGTGCCGTTTTCTATACGAAACCGGTCGGAGCCAGGCACGAGTTGCCAGCAAGGTAGCAATATTAAAACGCCCTATGAATGTCATAGCATGTTAGGTTCTCCCGGCCATGTTTTTTGTTCTTCCGCTGCCACGCCGGGAGGCGTGATCCGGATCCGTCGCGGTTCCCCACAAGTGGTATCAGAGCCAAGGTTTTCGGATCTGATCAATACAGTATTGCCTTATTGTATCTAACCTTTGAATTTCAGAATCGAAACGAAGAAAAATCGACATCGCACCGGCCACGGCGCCGCCGCGCATGGCGGCGCCTCATCATCCTCGCCGCGCGCACGAGCGCGCGACCACTGGCCATGTCCAGCGCAACGGTTGCGGACGATGGGGGCTTCACTCTCGCGTTTAAATTATGCATGTTAATTAGATTAATTGCATGATTGGGGTGATCGAGAGCCGTGCCCAATGTGTTAGGTGTATGCAATAGGTTTTATTTGATTTCGGTTTTTTAATATTTGATTATCATTTAAAGTGGTCCTGTTTGTGGCCCGTTCCCACCCCTTGATAAATGTATCCCTTATCTGTCATAGTAGATTTAAATGTAAATTACTAGATTTAGTGGGAGGACATCCGAATACGGTGGAGATGATGATCAAGATATTGAAGACCGAAGATCCGTAAAACCGGAAAGCATTGTAATAGGATTGCATTGCATATTGCATCACCCCTAGGATTGGACCCAGGTCCGTGACTGGCAACCACGGACCGCATAGCTCTCGCGATCGATCATCCCAATGTCTTTTTATATATGTTGATATATAGTTTAGTTGAATCCGCATGTTGCATGTTTTAAATTAGATTTAAAATATATGCATGAGACCAAACTTTTTCAAAAATAAAATCTCTCGTTTTAAATATGATTTAAAACTTATATCAAGATAAAATGTTTATTCGATAAACTGAAGGGTATTTAAAATTGTTTAAATTAACCCTACCTTCCATCAACAATGAGTGTACGTCGATGCTACCCGTATACATGGCCCGGCTCATATTATTGAGGGGGTCATGTATGCCAGAAAGCTGTCCACGCCATTGACAACTGTTGTGAGTCGGTGGGAACTCCCTTTAACGTTGGCTCATATTATTGGGGACGTTAAGGGGACCGTCCTTCACGACTCAGCATTGATGGGTCATCTTGACACGTGATAGTAAACGGCGTCATATTATTGGGCCCTTACTGGACATGAGGTGAATACATGGAGGTTGCACCGGTTGCAATCGGAAACTACCTTTTGGGGATCATGGATGGCTGATATTATTCGGGTCCATGATCGCTTGATTGGGCTCCGTGTACCCACTAAAGAAACCTGTTTTCTAGATTTCATTAGAGGGTGGTGAAATCGTTAAAATAGTGGGAGAGTAATTCATAAAACTAAATGACCATGTTTTATGTCTTAGCGTTTATTATTTATATAGTTGTGCGGCCCGCTTAGTATTGGTACTAAATACGGTCACACATACTTCATCACCTTTACCGACGATCACTCTAGGTATGGGTACTTGTATTTAATGAAGTACAAGTCTGAATCTTTTGAAAGGTTCAAAAAATTCAAGGCTGAAGTAGAAAATCAATTAGGCAAAGTATTAAATCACTTCGATCTGATCGAGGTGGTGAATACTTGAGTGCTGAATTTCAAGACTATCTAAAAGAGAATGGGATTCTCGCACAGTGGACCCCTCCGGGGACACCACAGCTCAATGGTGTAGCGGAGCGTCGTAATCGGACCTTGTTGGACATGGTTCGATCTATGATGAGCTTCACTGAACTTCCTACCTCGTTTTGGGGCTACGCGCTCGAAACGGCGGTAATGTTGTTGAACAATGTCCACACCAAGGCAGTGGACAAGACTCCGTATGAGATATGGATGGGCAAACCACCAAAGTACTCATACATGAGGATTTGGGGATGTCCTGCTTACGTGAAGCAGACAGTGGGAGATAAGCTGGATACGAGATCCATCTTATGCTACTTCATTGGGTATCCAAATAATTCCATTGGATACTACTTCTAATATCCCAGCGAAACAAAAGTGTTTGTTTCTAGGAATGCCACCTTCATGGAAAGGGAATTTCTACTTGATAGAAAGGGCAAAATAGTAGAAATCGAAGAGGTTCGAGATCCAATCGAAGTACCAGGTGAGTCTCCCGCACCTACAGAGCCAATACCAGAAATGGTCGCACCTAGGAGATCCGAAAGGGTTCCTAGGGCTCCTGAGAGATATGGTTTTCTCCTTGAAGATGATCAAGGTGATCAAGTTGTTGGATCTGATCCAAGAACTTTCAAGGAGGCAATTTCCAATGCTGATTCAAATTAGTGGCTTGAAGCAATGCAGTCTGAGTTTGACTCAATGCATGCTAACTAAGTTTGGACTCTTGTTAACCCTCCTGAATGAATTGTTCCTATTGGGTGTAAATGGGTATACAAGAGGAAACTTGGGCCTGATGGTAAGGTTATGACCTACAAGGCGCGACTGGTCGTGAAAGGTTACACTCAAAGGCAAGGTGTTGACTATGATGAAACCTTCTCGCCAGTCGCAATGTTCAAGTCAATTAGAATCTTTTTAGCCATAGCCGCATGGTACGACTATGAGATATGGCAAATGGATGTGAAAATTGCGTTCCTTAATGGAAACATTAAGGAAGAGATCTATATGACGCAGCCTGAGGGTTTCACATCTGTTGGAAGCGAGCATAAGGTATGCAAGCTTCAGAGATCAATCTACGGTCTCAAACAAGCATCGCGAAGTTGGAACCTGAGATTCGATGAAACAATTAAGGAATTTGGTTTCATCAAGAATCCCGAGGAGCCATGTG
>KQ988426.1:255745-270574 GCA_001598015.1 Dorcoceras hygrometricum | reverse complement strand
GGCAAATGGATGTGAAAACTGCGTTCCTTAAAGGAAACATTAAGGAAGAGATCTATATGACGCAGCCTGAGGGTTTCACATCTGTTGGAAGCGAGCATAAGGTATGCAAGCTTCAGAGATCGATCTACGGTCTCAAACAAGCATCGCGAAGTTGGAACCTGAGATTCGATGAAACAATTAAGGAATTTGGTTTCATCAAGAATCCCGAGGAGCCATGTGTGTATAAGAAGGTAGTCAAAAGCGCTGTGTCATTCCTCGTACTTTATGTTGACGACATTCTACTCATTGGGAATGATGTAGGAATGCTGCAGTCAACTAAAGTATGGTTGTCTAGTATATTTTCGATGAAGGACATGGGTGAAGCATCCTATATTCTTGGAATACAGATCTATCGGGATAGATCTAAACGGATGCTCGGACTCACCCAAGCTACCTACATCGCTACTATACTTAAGAGGTTCTCTATGGAAGAGTCCAAGAGATGACACCTACCTATGTGCCACGGGGTCACTCTATCTAAGTCTATGTGTCCAAAGACTGATGAGGAGATAGAGAGTATGGCAAGTGTACCATATGCCTCGGCAATAGGTAGTATTATGTATGGAATGATCTCGACTAGACCGGATGTCGCATATGCTCTGAGTGTCACGAGCCGCTACCAGGCCAACCCCGGCCAATTGCATTGGAAGGATGTGAAGGATATTCTTAAGTACTTGCGAAGGACTAAGAATATGTTCATGGTCTATGGGGGTGGTGAACTGAAACTGGAAGGCTACACAGATTCTAGCTTCCAGTGTGACGTGGATGATTCGAATTCAACCTCAGGATTTGTATTCATGCTCAATGGTGGTGCTGTCTCTTGGAAGAGTTCCAAGCAAGACACCATCGCGGATTCAACCACTGAGGCTGAGTACATCGCAGCATCAGCTGCTGCTAAGGAGGTCGTTTGGATAAGGAATTTCGTCCAAGAGTTGGGCGTAATTCCTAATGGAGTTGGTCCAGTCCCAGTGTACTGCGACAACACGGGTGCCGTTGCGCAAGCAAAGGAGCCTAGGTCTCACCAAAGATCCAAACACATACTGAGGAAATACCACATGATCCGGGATATTGTGGCTAGAGGTGACATAGCAGTTGAAAGAGTCGCTCTGCGGACAACGTTGCTGATCCACTTACGAAGCCCTTGCCTGGACCGTTGTTTGAAAAACATCGCGAAACAATGTGACTGCGTCTGATGAGTAGTTGTCTTTAGGGCAAGTGAGAGATTGTTAGAGTAGATGCCCAACTAGCCAACTTGTGGCGTGTGGGTACATAGACTCTTGTATATGACAATATTTATATATGATATTCGCATTTATTTATATGGCATTCTTTACTTTCATTGTGTGTATGATGATTTACAATTGCGTTGAGTAAAGACCTAGAATGCACTAAAGTGTATGTTAGATGTGATAGTGGGTATGACGGCTATCATGAAACACATCTAATAGTCACTGTGTGTTCTAAAAATGTTCCTAGTCGATTGGACCGTCAAAATGAGGATAAGGCCGCCCGAGCTCGAGACTAGTATCTGCGATGCGAAGTACCATGTTTCATTGGTAGGGAACATTGTGATGTTCTGAGCATGCAGATAGATAGTGACCTTGTGATCTATCGAACTACCCTCCTTCAGACTTTCCAAATCGTTACCATTTGTCGAGTGGATAAGTCCGAGGTCTTGGTTGTACTGATTAGTCCTCACGACTCGAAACGTCATTGAGACTCTACATTATAGGAGTCTCACTTTGACTCGTTTGCCGCCTCACTTGGGGTCATCAGGCGGCGGGATTGGGTGAGACCCCGATGCATGTAGGAGTCGATGCATCGTTGTCGAGGATTCACCGCTCGCAGACATGCGTGGATATCCTATGCTATCTGAGGGGATAATAGTGTATAAATCTCTGGCCAGAGTACTAGAAGTGTTTTAGGTAAATGTGTTTACCTAGTTACACTCGCGATGTCACTATTCGATCTCCAAGATGTACGCATAGCTATCGGATCTATAGCGACTCTCGATTTACCAATGGTCGTTGATCTGATCGGGATATATGGATTGAAAGGACCGTACTGTACGCTAACCACGACCAACTGGTTATTGCAGGCACTATCAGTGATTTCTTCGCCGGAATTTGTTCCGGCCAAATTTGACGAGGAGAATCCGTCCGCGCCGATCTCGTCAGGCCTTCTAGTGCAGGCTGACGAAGGAGTCTCGCATCCGGTCGTGGACCTGATTGACGATATCTACCACCGCCTACCGTGAAGTGCCGTTTTCTTTACGAAACCGGTCGGAGCCAGGCACGAGTTGCCAGCAAGGTAGCAATCTTAAAACACCCTATGAATGTCATAGCATGTTAGTTTTTGTCGTATTGATTGTCTCCCAGCCATGTTTTTTTTGTCTTCGCTGCCACGTCGGGAGGCGTGATCCGGATCCGCCGTGGTTCCCCAACACTGACTGCGTTAGTTGGTTATCGATCTGGTAACACTTACAAAGTTGATTGGTCAGACCAACCGCATACTGATAAACATGCCTAGTAGTTGACTCGTCGAAGAGATGGTTATGGCATCAACGGATGAACCATCTCAACTTTAAAATATTTCCAATTTGAGTAAGCGTGAGTTGGTTGATGGCTTTCCCAAGCTAAAATTTTAAAAAGATAAGATTTGCTCTTCCTGCCAGCTGGATAAACATTTAAAGTCTACTTTCAAAACAAGAGGCAGCAACAAAACCTCATGTAAGCTGGATCTTTTACACATCAATCTTTTTGGTCCAATAACCGTAACCAGCTTAGGGGGAATGAAACACCCTTGTCGTGGTTGACGATTTCTCAAAATTTACATGGGTGTTTTTTTTTAAATCAAAAGATCAAACTGCCGACCAGCTGATCAAGCTCTTAAAACGTTTACAAAATGAGCAATCTTGCAATGTCAACCGGATTAGGAGCGACAGAGGAACATATTTTTTAAATAAAATCTCCTCCTATCTGGATGACATTGGAATAAAACATGAGTTGTCTGAAGGAAGAACACCTCAGCAGAACGGGCTGGCTGAGCATAGAAACTGTACTTTAAAAGAAGCTGCTACAACTATGATTGATGATTCCGGTATCTCAAATAAATTTTGGGCTGAATCAGTAAACACCGCTTGCTACACTCAAAACAGATCAATGATAAACAAACGACATGTAGTTACCCATTATGAGATCTGGAATGACAAAAAACATGACATCTCGTATTTTAGGGTGTTTGTGTGAGACCCGAAAGATTATTGGATTAATTTAGTTAATTAATCGAGTTTTGGATAGACTAGATTTGGCGTGAACAGATCTGGGATGGATCATATTTGAGTTGGTATGCTTGGTGACAGTATCGGTTTTTTATATTGTGTGTTTAGAACAGCTCTGGACAGTTGTAGAGTTCGGCGTAGTAGTTGTCAGATTTGGAGAGTTGAGAAGTGTTGGTTGGTAGCTTCGGATTTGGCATTGGTCGACTGTATGTGAAGTTAGAGATCAAATCTGGTTGTCACAAAGTATTCGAGATACGCGGGTTGAATATCTTGCGTGGGTAGCGAAACACCGTCGTTTAGAGGAAATCATTTGAGTTGCGTTAGTTGTTAGCGCTGCGTGAATCGGCCTGGTTAGAGGGTTTGGTGTAGACCGGTTTCGGGTTGTATAGATCGGAAGGCAGTGCGATGTCGTTTTGGGTTCAGTGAACGCTGGTCAGTGTTGGTATCAGATCAAGTCTTTCAGATCTGAGTGTTTTGGCTAGGAGCGATACGACGCTGTTTAGAGAGACATGTGTATATGTTAATTGGTTAGTGGTGCGACGTCGTTTGGTAGTAACGCGCTGGTTTAGAGTATGTTCCAGATCTGGAGTGTTACTCAGATCTGAGCGGGTATCAGCTTTGAGCTAGTGATGTTGGTGGTTATTATTCATCAGATTTGGGAAACTTAAGTGGTATATATATAAGACTTTGACCATTCGAACGCGATATTTCCCATAACCATATCCTGTCGTGATACCCTAGCTACTGTTCACCGAACCTTATCTTCTCCGATTGCCGGTGGTAGAAGACTTAGATTGGAGCAAGAGTGGTAGCGTTGGACTCCTCTTGTCAAGGCGTCTCTTCTTATACCTCTTTCGAAGGCTTGAGTTAAGCTTGAGGAAGATCGCAAAAGAAGCTACCTTGTGTAGTCTGTTAGCATTTGAGCAGATTTACTTCTCTGTTCAGGTAACGCTCTGAGATAGTGATAGATCCTCCCTTATGCTTCGTTTAGAGCTGGATGTTGTGCTAGAATGGTAGGATAGAGCTGGGTGGAGCTCGTAGCTCCCAGTTTGTAAGTAATATGTTACTGTCCCTGAGTTTTGCCGTTGCTTTTTGTCTTAGCAGGTTCAGATTTGAGT
Source organism: Dorcoceras hygrometricum (assembly GCA_001598015.1). Lineage (NCBI taxonomy): Eukaryota > Viridiplantae > Streptophyta > Magnoliopsida > Lamiales > Gesneriaceae > Dorcoceras > Dorcoceras hygrometricum. The sequence goes on along the minus strand of KQ988426.1, from coordinate 266,137 downwards.
GCTCGGGACCTTGCTGTGGTCTTTGTAGCTCAGAAGGTTAAGGTACGGATGTGAGCTTATTTTACAGCGTTGGATTTGGCATGGACATTATGTGTGCTGCTGTGTATGCTTCTGTGTTGTTATTGCTTGCTTCTGCTGTGTTGATTATTACAAGCTGTTACATTGCATACGGGCATTATTCATGTTGAGCTCAGATCTTGTTTAGCCGTGCCTCGTTGTGTTGATCTGTGCGTATCAGGATGCTTGGTTTGGAGGCTGAGCGGGTAAATCCCGTGTCCCTCATATCCCTACTGGGATCTGTTATCCGCTATGATCCGAGTGGGCAGCTCCCACATATCATGAGCTGGGCAACAACAGGTGGAGTAAATTGTTGTGCATCTGGTACTGTGTGTTGAGACAAGTGGGTAACTCCCATATACTCACACACCCCGTGTCCACTATCTTTCAGTTGATCTGTATCAGTTGTTGAGCAGTTTCTTGAGATCCTTTGGCTCCCTGCCTTCGGTTGTAGCCTTGTTCTCATGCATAGCATTCGCATATTATGTGTTGCTATCTATTTGCTGTTTTTCAGTTGCTCTCCGTACTGGGGTTTGACCCCATGTCCCTCTAGGGCTGGTTGTTTTGTTTGCCTGTGTGTGTTTCAGGTTATTATGGTTTCTCAGCTGGACGTGGAGTTGATCCAGCTGGTAGTGCCCGGGAGGTGGATAGAGTGTCCCAGTTATATATAGTATATACATGTTATAATGTATTGTATCTATGTTGGGCGAGAGACACATCAAGGATCCTTTAGTTGTTGATTGGGAGTCACTCTATGTTTGTATTGCTGTTGGTTATTGTATTGGGTTTTCAGTTGTTGTAAAACTAGTATTTTAAGTATCATTGTATTTTAACTTATGATTTTCTAAGTCAGACCAAAGCGAAAATTTTAGCCACTATTTTTAATGCTTCCACTATTGTTTAATGCGTGGTTAACTCTGATTGAGCACCAGGCCTGAAATTTGGTATCAGAGCTTAAGCTGGGATAAGCTCGAATTGTTTTGATCACACTTGAGTTTAGGCACTTGTTTGTGTGTTGCAGGTGCTTGATTATGTGCTATATCTGCTGTGTGATCTTACTATGTTAGTGTTTGCTTAGATACCGTCTAGACGTAGGGGTAGAGCAACCAGGCAGATTCCGGAAGAATCAGAGGTTCAGAATGAGGAGATTCAGTGTAGTATTCCTGGTCGTAGGCGTACAAGGCAGATTGACGATGAGGTTGATGTGCTGGCAGCCCGAGTGGATGAAATGGAACTAATCATGGCGAGGTTTCAGCGTATGAATCCTCAGACTTTCGGTGGTGACGAGAGTAGTTATGATGCTGAGTCTTGGCTGTAGCATGTTACTGGACTATTTGATAGAGTGCGCTATGATGATGAGCGCAGGCTGAGTTTGGCAACTTTTCAGCTGCGGAAGAATTCAGAGCGATGGTGAAGAGGTGCTTCACGTACGCTCGAGGAGACTGGTGCCGGGATTACTTGGGATAATTTCTATACGGCATTCCGTCAATAGTATGTTCCGGAGTCTTATGTGAATGTCTAGGAGCAAGAGTTTGACAACTTGGTTCAGGGAACCATGTCGGTGGGTGAGTATGCTCGTAGGTTATCTTCTCTTTTGGCTTACGTTCCTCATGTGTCTGGCCGCGAGAGGGCAAAGAGGAACCGTTTCTTGGAAGTGCTTAACAAGGATCTGTATTCCTTGGTGTTGGAGAGTTCACCTACCAGTTATGCGGATGCGGTGGACAAGGCAATGGACATTGAGGAAGGGTTGAGGAACCGGAGGTCTCGGGTTCAGCCTCCAGTAGTGCAAGGTTCAGGTCCTAGTGTTCCAGGGGCGCAACCTCCATAGCTTCCCCAGTCATCTCAGCAGCAGCCCCAGCAGTCAGCGCAATAGTCTGGACGCCACAGGTTTAGGCCTCGTGGTCATCAGTTCAAGAAGAAGCAGGGTTCTAGTTATTCTGGCTCCGATAGTTCTAGCAGCAGCAGTAGCCCTAGGGCCATATTTTGTGGTCAGTGTGGAGGCAAACACCCCTCGACGCAGTGTACAGATGTTCAGGGTGCATGCAATAATTGTGGGCAGTATGGATATTTTGCGAGAGTGTGTCCATTGGCGGGATCTCAGCACGCCGTAGTCCCACCTCAAGGTCGTTATGGTGGATCATCTAGAGATCGTTCTTTGCCTGCTCCGCAGCAGAGGATAGGGGAGACTCAGTATAGGCCGTTCCAGCAGCCTGGTCCATCGCGGTTTGGACAGTCTTCCCTGCCTTGGTTCTTAGGACCTTAGTATGCCCAGGTGAATGCCATGACTATGGAGCAAGCTGAAGGCACGCCAGGAGAAGTGATTGCAGGTACTTGTTCTATCTTTGATTTTCCTGCACGTGTATTGTTTGATACTGGAGCATCACATTCGTTTATCGCTAGAGAATTTGTGGTTGAGCATGGTTTGCATACCACATCTTTATGTGATGTTGTTTCTGTTGTGACTTCTGCCGGCGTGAGCCTATACTCCCAAGAGATATTGTTGGATGGCATTCTTAGGTTTGGTGAGAATGTGTTCGTAGCGAACCTGATTCGTTTAGTGATGTGGGATTTCGATTGCATTGTGGGAATGGACGTGTTGTATAGCTATAGGGCCACCGTGGACTGTTTCCATGGCATTGTGCACTTTAGGCCCCAGTCAGGCGAGAAGTGGAGCTTCTATGGCCTCGATTCCCGATCGAAGATTCCCTTGGTCTCTGCGATGGAAATGTTTAGTCTTATGTCATTGGAGAATGCTGGATTCATGATCTATGCTTTGGACGCATCCTTTTCGTCGTGTGTGGAGCTTAGCGATATCCTCGTTGCTTGAGATTTCCCTGACGTGTTTCTCGAGGAGATTCCTGGGTTTCCTCCGAGGAGGGAGATCAACTTCAGCATTGAGTTGGTACCTGGTACAACTCCGATTTCGCGCATCCCATATCGTTTAGCGCGAGCTGAGTTGAGGGAGTTGAAGGTACAACTTAGTGACTTGCTGGAGAAATGTTTTATTCGACCGAGCATGTCGTCGTGGGGAGCTCCTATCTTGTTTGTGAAGAAAAAGGATGGATACATGAGGATGTGTATTGAATTCCGACAACTGAATAAGGCGACGGTGAAGAATAAGTACCCTATACCGAGGATCAATGACTTGTTTGATCAGCTTTAGGGTTCAGCGGTGTACTCTAAGATCGATCTGCGTTTGAGGTACCATCGGTTGCGTATTCGAGAGGAAGATGTTGCGAAAACTGCATTTCGTACGAGGTACGGGCATTATGAGTTTTTGGTTATGCCTTTTGGTTTGACAAATGCCCCTGTAGATTTCATGGATTTGATGAATCGAGTCTTTCGAGAGTTCATCGATCAGCTTGTGATTGTGTTTATCGATTACATTTTGGTGTACTCGAAGACTCCGACGCAACATAAAGAGCATTTGAGGTTGGTTCTCCAAACACTACGAGACTCACGACTGTATGCTAAGTTTTCTAAATGCGAGTTTTGGCTGGATAAAGTAGTGTTTCTGGGTCATGTCATTTCAGCCGATGGACAATCTATTGATCCCAGTAAGGTAGAGGCTGTTTTGAACTGGGAGCGTCCCAAGGATGTGTTAGAGATTCGTAGCTTTTTGGGATTGACTAGCTATTACCGAGGCTTTATCGAGGGATTTTATGGTATAGCTAAGCCTATAATGCAGTTGACCCAGAAAGACAAGAGATTTGTTTGGACAGAAGAATGTGAGAACAGCTTTTGATTGCTCAAAGAGAAGCTAACTACAACGCCAGTGTTAGCTTTGCCTTCAGGTTCAGGTGGTTTCGTGGTTTGTTCAGATGCTTCACTGAATGGATTTGGTTGTGTGTTGATGCTGAATGGTCGAGTAATTGCGTATGCCTCTCGTCAATTGAAACCGCATGAGACTTGATACCCTGTTCATGATTTGGAGTTGGAAGCAGTGGTCTTTGCCTTGATGATTTGGCGCCATTATCTGTATGGCGAGCAGTTTGTGGTGTATACCGACCACAAGAGTCTTCAGTATCTGTTTCCTCAACCTAATTTGAACATGAGACAGCGTAGATGGATGGAGCTGCTTAAGGATTTTGATTGTGATATTCAGTATCAGCCTGGGAAAGTGAATTTAGGTTCTGATGTATTGAGCAGGAAAGCTAAGTGGCTATGCTTGCTTCGTTGCAGATTTCGAAGGTTCATGAGCATTTGAGCACTACTGGTTGGCGTTTTTACCCAGGTGAGGATTATGTGGTGGTTTCTTCTTTCCAAGTTGAGCCACAGATTGTTTCGAGTATTAGAGAAGCTCAGAGAACAGATCCATATATCCATGAACTGAAGTTGAAGGTTAGAGCTGGACAGTTGGAAGACTATTCTGTCTCGTCTGATGGTTGTTTGAGATTTTGTGGCAGGTTGGTAGTGCCAAATCTGATTGATTTGAAGGAGTAGATCTTGAGAGAAGCACATTGTAGTAGATATAGTGTCCATCCTGGTGCAAGGAAGATGTACCATGTCTTGAAGCCGCACTTCTGGTGGGCAGGTCTGAAGAGTGATGTTGCTGATTTTGTTGCGCGTTGTCTGAATTGTCAGCAAGTTAAGGCAGAAAGGATGAGACCTGGTGTTCTATTGCAGAGCTTAGAGGTGCCTCAATGGAATTGGGAGCACGTAGCTATGGAATTTGTAACGCATTTTCCTCGTTCCAGCAGAGGTTATGATGCTGTTTAGGTGGTTATAGACAGACTTTCGATGTCTGCTCACTTCATTCCCTACAATATGACGTATTCTTTGAAGAATATGGCGAAATTGTACATATATTTCGTGGTGCGATTGCATGGAGTGCCTGTGTCCATTGTTTCAGATCGAGATCCAAGGTTTACTTCCAGGTTTTGGAAGAGTTTGCAAACAGCTTTGGGCACCAGATTGGCTATGAGTACTGCTTATCATCCCCAAACCGATGACCAATCTGATAGGACTATCCAGATTTAGAGGATATGTTGAGAGCTGTTGTAATGGATTTCAGTGGTAGTTGGCAAGATTCGTTGTCTTTGGTTGAGTTTTCTTATAATAACAGCTACCAAGTGACAATTAGAATGACACCATTTGAGACTTTGATGGTAGGAAGTGCAGATCGCCAATCTGCTGGGTAGAAGTGGGGGGAGAAGTAGCTGTCTTCTCCAGAATTTGTGCAGCAGATGAGAGATCAAGTAGATCTGATTCGACAGCGTATGAAAGCTGCAAAAGATCGCCAAGCTAGCTATGTGAATTGTAGGCGTAGGCCTCTCGAATTTCAGGTTGAGATCTGGTTTTATTGAAAGTTTCTCCTTTCAGAAGCGTTATGAGATTTGGTCTCAAGGGAAAGTTAGCTCCTCGTTATGTTGGACCTTATGAGATTGTAGAGAGGATCGGTCCTTTGGCTTATCGTTTGTACTGCCGTCAGAAGCGTTATGAGATTTGGTCTCAAGGGAAAGTTAGCTCCTCGTTATGTTGGACCTTATGAGATTGTAGAGAGGATCGGTCCTTTGGCTTATCGTTTGTTACTGCCGCCAGATTTGTCCTCATTGCATGATGTTTTTCATGTGTCTATGTTGAGGAAGTATGAGCCAGATCCTTCTCATGTGTTGTGAACTAACGAGGTGGAGCTGGATAGAACTTTGAGCTATGTTGAGTATCCCTTGCAGATTCTTGACAGGAAGGAGAAACAGCTCAGGAACAAGTCAATTCCCTTGGTGATGTTCCAATGGAGCAAGCATGGTAGGGAAGAAGCTACGTGGAAGTTAGAAGAGAAAATGCAACGTGAGTGGGCTCATCTGTTTGGGTAGATCTTGCATTAACTCCAGTAGCTAGTTGCTTGTTGTTGTTATTTTCCAGTTATCTTGAACTCCTGGTTAGTAGCCTCTCGTTGTGTGTTGGAGAGTTACTAGTTGTTCTGTGCATAGCGGGATTTTCCTGTTTTGGTTGTTTTGTTGAGTTTTGTTTAGTTCTGGACTTGTTCTTTTTCGAGGACGAAATCTTATTTTTAGTGGGGGGAGAGATGTGAGACCCGAAAGATTATTGGATTAATTGAGTTAATTGTCGGCTTTTGGATAGACCAGATTTGGCGTGAACAGATCTGGGATGGATCAGCTTTGAGTTGGTATGCTTGGTGAGCGTATCGGGTTTCTATATTGCGTGTTTAGAACAGCTCTGGACAGTTGTAGAGTTTGGCGTAGTAGTAGTAAGATTTGGAGAGTTGAGAAGTGCTGGTTGGTAGCTTCGGGCTTGGCATTGGTCGATTGTAAGTGAAGTTAGAGGGCAAATCTGGTTGTCGCAAAGTATTCGAGATACGCGGGTTGAATATCCTACGTGGTAACGAAACGCCGTCGTTTAGAGGAAATCATATTTGAGTTGCGTTATTTGAGTTGGTATGCTTGGTGAGCGTATCGGGTTTCTATATTGCGTGTTTAGAACAGCTCTGGACAGTTGTAGAGTTTGGCGTAGTAGTAGTAAGATTTGGAGAGTTGAGAAGTGCTGGTTGGTAGCTTCGGGCTTGGCATTGGTCGATTGTAAGTGAAGTTAGAGGGCAAATCTGGTTGTCGCAAAGTATTCGAGATACGCGGGTTGAATATCCTACGTGGGTAACGAAACGCCGTCGTTTAGAGGAAATCATATTTGAGTTGCGTTAGTTGTTAGCGCTGCGTGAACCGGCCTGGTTAGAGGGTTTGGTGTAGACCGATTTCGGGTTGTATAGATCGGAAGGAAGTGCGATGTCGTTTTGGGTTCAGTGAACGCTGGTCAGTGTTGGTATCAGATCTAGTCTTTCAGATCTGAGTGTTTTGGCTAGGATCGATACAACGCCGTTTAGAGAGACACGTGTATGTGTTAATTGGTTAGTGGTGCGACGTCGTTTGGTAGTAGCGCGCTGGTTTAGCGTATGTTCCAGATCTAGAGTGTTACTCAGATCTGAGCGGGTATCAGCTTTGAGCTAGTGATGTCGGTGGTTACTGTTCATCAGATTTGGGAAACTTAAGTGGTATATATGGAAGACTTTTACCATTCGAACACGATATTTCCCGACACTTAGAGATATTTCCCGCAACCATATCCTGTCGCGATACCCTAGCTATTGTTCGTTGAACCTTATCTTCTTCGATTGTCGGCGATAGAAGACTCAGACTAGAGCAAGAATGGTGGCGTTGGACTCCTCTTGTCAAGGCGTCTCTTCTTATACCTGTTTTGAAGGCTTAGGTTAAGCTGGAAGAAGATCGCAAAAGAAGCTACCTTGTGTAGTCTGTTAGCATTTGAGCAGATTTGCTTCTCTGTTCAGGTAACGCTATGAGCTAGTGATAGATCCTACCTTATGCTTCGTTTAAAGCTGGTTGTTGTGCTTAAAGGGTAGGATAGAGCTGGGTGGAGCTCGTAGCTCCAAGTTCGTAAGTTCTGTGTTACTGTCCCTGAGTTTTGCCATTGTTGTTTGGCTTAGCAGGTTCAGATTTGAGTGCTCGGGACCTTGCTGTGGTCTTTGTAGCTCAGAAGGTTAAGGTACGGATGTGAGATTGTTTTACAGCGTTGGATTTGGCATGGATATTATGAGTGCTGCTGTGTATTGTTCTGTGTTGTTATTGCTTTCTTCTGCTGTGTTGATTATTGCAAGCTGTTACATTGCATACATGCATTATTCATGTTGAGCTCAGATCTTGTTTAGCCGTGCCTTGTTGTGTTGATCTGTGCGTACCAGGATTCTTGTTTTGGAGGCCGAGCGGGTAAATCCCGTGTCCCTCATCTCCCTACTGGGATCTGTTAGCCACTATGAGTCGAGTGGTAGCTCCCACATATCATGAGCTGGGCAACAACAGGTGGAGTAAAATGTTGTGCATCTGGTACCGTGTGTTGAGACGAGTGGGTAGCTCCTATATACTCACACACCCCGTGGCCACTATCTTTCAGTTGATCTGTATCAGTTGTTGAGCAGTTTCTTGAGATCCTTTGGCTCCCTGCCTTCGGTTGTAGCCTTGTTCTCATGCATATCATTCGCATATTATCTGTTGCTATCTATTTGCTGTTTTTCAGTTGCTCTCCGTACTGGGGTTTTTGACCCCATGTCCCTCTAGGGCTGGTTGTTTTGTTTGCCTGTGTGTGTTTCAGGTTATTATGGTTTCTCAGTTGGACGTGGAGTTCATCCAGCTGGTACCCCGGGATGTCGATAGAGTGTCCTAGTTATATATAGTACATACACGTTATAATGTATTGTATCTATGTTGAGCGAGAGACTCATCATGGATCCTTTAGTTGTTGATTGTGAGTCATATGTTTGTACTGCTGTTGGTTATTGTATTTGGTTTTCAGTTGTTGTAAAACCAGTATTTTAAGTATCGTTGTATTTTAACTTATGATTTTCTAAGTCAGGCCAAAGAGAAAAATTTTAGCCACTATTTTTAATGCTTCCGCTATTGTTTAATGCGTGGTTAACTCTGATTGAGCACCGGGCCTGACAGTTTGGATGCAGATGTTTTATACGTATTAATGGTAAAACATATTTGAGAGCCTTTGACGTTAATTCTGATGCACTTTCTGGGATATTCAGCTGTAAGTCGAGCATATCGAGTCTTCAATAACAGGACACTATCTGTCGAAGAATCAGCACATGTGGTGTTCGATGAAACCAGTTAGATCAGCAGCAGCTTCAAAGCTGAATGATATATGCGCTCTTCTGGAATCCAAAAATCTCGAGGAATCAAGTGACGATGAGGTATTTAACATATGTCAAGCTGATGACCAGCATGCACTGGACAAGCCGATTACCAACACAGATATCCAAGATATTGAGAAAGCTGGTCCAGATCATGATCAAGCTGGTAGAGACCACTCACGAGCTGACACGACAAACATAACAAATGATCCCACAACAAGTGACATTCTAGTAGATCCAGCTGGGATTCAGGGGGAACAGCTCGAACCTTCTACCTCATACAGACCAGGTCTTCAATGGAGTAGAAATCATACACCCGAGCTGGTAATCGGTAATCCTACTGCACCAGTTAGGACACGAGGCCAGATGATAAAAGAATATTTTAATTCCGCTTTCATATCGCATATAGAGCCTAAGAAAGTAGAATAGGCCTTAGCAGACCCAAGCTGGATAGCAGCAATGCAAGATGAACCAGGGAAATTCGAACGTAGTAAAGTATGACATCTAGTTCCTAGACTTGATGATAAAAAAGTTATAGGTACTAAATGGGTCTTTAGGAATAAGTTAGATGGACAAGGAAATGTAGTTCGAAATAAGCCAGGATAGTAGCGCAAGGGTATAGGCAAGAAGAAGGAATATATTTTGAGGAATCCTTCGCGCCCGTAGCACGACTAGAAGCCATTAGAATCTTTCTTGCATATGCATCATTCAAAAATTAAAAGTTTATCAGATGGATGTAAGAGTGCATTTTTAAATGGCATCCTGAATGAGGAAGTGTACGTTACAAGGAAGTGTATGTTACACAACCTCCTGGCTTCGTTGATCATACCAGACCGGAGTTTGTATACAAGCTTGATAAAGCGTTGTATGGTCTGAACAAGCTCTCAGAGCTTGGTATTATCTTGTTAGTACAGATATATATTGATGATATTATCTTGGCTCCACAAATTCCAAGCTATGTGATAAATTTCCAAACTTATGCAGGAAAAATTCGAGATGAGCATGATGGGGGAGCTGACAATTTTCCTAGGACTAGAAGTAAAACAGCTTGAGGATGGAATATTCATCAATCAAGAGAAATACACAAAGAACTTATCAAGAAGTTCGGGATGGAAAAATGCTCAGCAGCTGCCACTCCCATGAGCGCCTTTATCAAGCTGGACAAAGATGAAGCTGGAACTGCCGTAGAGGTAAACATGTATCGTGGGATGATTGGTTCACTCTTATACCTCACTGCAAGCAGACCAGACATTATGTTTTCGGTCTGTATGTGTGCAAGGTTTCAATCTGTTCCAAAACAAGCACACTACATGGCGGTTAAACTCAATTTGAAGTATCTGAAAGGCATGCAGAATGTGGGTCTTTGGTATCCCAAAGATTCAAGTTTAAACCTGATTGGTTGTGATGGATCTGTTTTGACAGATCTTGATTAAGTTTGAATTACAAAAAACCTGTTATTGTGTTTCTAACAATTCCACTTGAGTGTACAGATTCTAGCTATCGAAGAAGATGATGAATAGTCGAAGAATCTGTCCAGCCGATGGTTCACAATATAAAGATTCAGCAGTTGGTTTGGTGCATACACTTAGACGGCAGTTGGATTAGCAATGGAGACGTCCAAAGTTGAATCAGCTGTTCGTAATCAGGCGGAGGCCAAGTTGAACCAGCTGGAGCAT
>KQ988426.1:232448-248620 GCA_001598015.1 Dorcoceras hygrometricum | reverse complement strand
TCACGACTCGAAACGTCATTGAGACTCTACATGATAGGCGTCTCACTTTGACCCATTTTCCGACTCACTTGGGGTCATAAGGCGTCGGGATTTGGTGAGACTCCGATGCTTGTAGGAGTCGATGCATCGTTGTCGAGGATTCACCGCTCGCAGACATGCGTGGATATCCTATGCTATCTGAGGGGTTAATAGTGTATAAATCTCTGGCCAGAGTACTAGAAGTGTTTTAGGTAAATGTGTTTACCTAGTTACACTCGCGATGTCACTATTCGATCTCCAAGATGTATGCATAGCTATCGGATCTATAGCGACTCTCGATTTACCAATGGTCGTTGATCTGATCGGGATATATGGATTGAAAGGACCGTACTGTACGCTAACCACGACCAACTGGTTCTTGCAGGCACTATCAGTGATACCTAGGGGATCATGGGGCGATGTTGCTAGACGCTTTACCATGATCCGATGGGCAAGTCTGGAATTGTGATTCCGGAGCCGCAATGGTTGTGGGCCCACGGCTAGCTGTATCCCTGAACCATTGAGGTTCACACAAGTACTGGATTTGAGATTCCCGCACGGATACTCAGCTCAATGTGTTGAGCACGAGAAGAGGATTTTGGGGAGTGAGACTTCCTAAAAGTCAACTCGGGTCAAATCGAGTTTTCCCGACGTTGAGGGGCAAAACGGTCATTTTGCCCTGGGGTTCTGAAAAATAGTTTTTCAGATCATAGTATTCAGTTTTGGAAACTGAGTCGATCGGTCCGATCTGATCGGCGATCGGAGTTACGATGAAGTCACAGTGGTAGGGATGAACCGAATGTTCACCCGTTGGACCCGGGCCCGTTGGGCCGGTCCAAGCCTACCACTTAGTCTATTTAATTAGAATTAGAAGACTTCATAATAAAATAACTAACCACTAAACCCTAACCCTAAAAGCAAGCGGAATTCGTTTCTGCCAATTCGACGAGGAGAATCCGTCCGCGCAGATCTTGTCAGGCCTTCTAGTGTAGGCTGACGAAGGAGTTTCGAATCCGGTCGTGGACCTGATTGGCGTTATCTACCGCAATCTACCGTGAAGAGCCGGCGTTATTGTAATTCCGGTTGGAGCCAGGCACAAGTGCCAACAAGGTATTCCTATTAAACACCCTATGAATGTCATAGATTGTTTTGTATTACTCGTATTGATCATCTCCCGGTTGTTTATTTTCTGTTCTTCCGCTGCCTCGCCGGGGGGAGTGATCCGCATCCCAACAGGATCCGCAAGTAGCTGATATCTTAACCAAACCTCTGTCAGAAGCTAAGTTTTATTACTTCAGAAACATCTTAGGTTTCCTGGATATGTCATGATTATGTTCTGCATAAATTCAGGGGGAACAATATGAGTCAAACAGATAACTAAACCTTCCGCTGGTTGTCTTCTAGCTGGTATGTGATCTGGACCAGCTTGGGACATACGGTGTGATGTTATCATGGGGTTTGTCTTATTTGTTTCCGTGCTGATAAATAAAATAGAACGGATGAGATTTGGTAGCGTTTAAAATTCATTTTAATCGGACCGTCATTTTTCCGAAATTTCAAAAGATCTTTAAATGAGATGATGACACGTGTCCAGAAAAACCCTTCTCTCTCCATGCTCAAACGTAAACCATTTCTCTTTAATTTTTGCTTTACTCTCTCAAAAGTTTTCGTGCATTCAAGCCAATCAGCAAGCAAATTTCTAGCATTGTCTTGTAATCCCTCAAAATCTCTTTGCTTCCTAACCCTTTAATCATCGATATGGCTGCTTTTTTCTTCGTTAATGCTATGCAGGTTGATTTTGAGTCTGTGCTTTCCATGGAGAACATTGGGATGGCCAAAATGTTTAAGTCCCTGAGGACACAAGTAATAAGGGGTTTCGGGAGGCATAGGATTCAGTCTATGAGGGTGCTGTGATTGAATTTTTCGCTATTGTGAAAGTTATTGCAGGAACGATTGTTAGTTTCGTGGCTAATCTGAAAATGGTGCTTACCAAGGATGTGTTTACTGAAGCTTTTGGGCTACCCACTAAGGGGTTGACAAGTTTTCTAGATATTCCAAAGGAGACTATGGTTGAGATGCGACGTCGGTTCTCTGGTTCTGATGTGCCGTTCAGGGCACCAAACAAGAAAAGGGAAATGAAGATGGAATTCCGTTTGCCAAGGAGATGTGCGCAAATTCTGGATCATTTGATATGGTTACCAGTGAAAAGTTTGACTTGATGGTGGCTATTTCTGCTGGATTGAAAGTGAACTGCGCTCAGCTTCTGTTACAAGTGCTGTTGGGTATGGTGAACAATCCTAAGCGGCAATCTCAGGGATTTGTGGTGCAGGTCAGTGTCTTGTTGGAAAAACTGGTGAAGGCTGATTTGGGGGGATCAGTCAAGTTGCACCCTCAGAAAATGCTGACCAGCAAATCGGTGCAAACGTACATCAAGAAAAATCTGGATGTCAAACCAGCGGGTGAAACCAGCAAGGTTTCAGAAGAAGCAACCAGTGGTACAGAGGGTTGAAAACACAATATAACCAAGACTGTGGAAATGAAAAAGAAGCAGAAACCGGCTGTGGAAAAGAAGATGGTTGAAAAGCCAGTTGTGAAGAAGAAGAAAGAGACAGAGATGGCGAAGCGAGTGGTTGAAACCATCAGTGGAGGCTGGGAGCCAAGTATCTCCTACGAAGTCTAAATCTGAGACAATATCAGACAAAGTTCGTGCCCGCTGGTGACACGTCGTAGCAAGCGTAAGCATGTGGTAGAGTCATCTGACTCTGAAGCGATTGTCTCTACTCCGCCCGTGATAATCACGAGGAAGCACAGGACCAAGCGAACAAAGAAGGTACCACCCACTTTTGAAAATCAATTTGAGCCCCAACCCAGTCCAGTTCCGGAAAATCCAGTTTCCGATGCAGATGTTTTTACTGCTAAGATTCCATAAGGGAATCTGGAGTTAAGTGTTGATGCGACTGGTGCTGATGGTCCAGAAGCCAAATTGGAGAAAATTATTGAAATGGAGGAACGGGTTGATAATGATCCCTACAACATGGATGAACATATGGAGGATGCCAACCAAACTACAAAGGAGAGACAGGGTGGCAATGCCTCTACGATCGCTCAGGGCGAGCTTGATATATCTACTGCTTGTGGTCCTGAAACTTATGCTGAGATAGAAGACTGGGTGGATCACATCAAACAGAGTATGCAGGAGAAGAGTAGTGACAAGACCCAGGAGGGAGATCCTAACACTGAACGAGCGATTGTGGTGTGGACTGATTCTGAGCAACCAGCTCAATAGTCCTTGACGTTTGTTGGACAGGGCATCTTTCCCCCTGTGCACATACGGGAGATAAATTGGATGAAATATTTTTTGCCCAAGATAGATCCCGCCGCCAAGGGTAAAGAAACCCTAGTTGTTTTTGCCAAGCCATCCCCGGTTGGATAGCACTGTCAATTGGTGCTAAGATCTGCGTGGGACGATGTATGTGCAAAAATGGTTGTTTTTGTTGAATGGATACATTTCCGCACCGAGGTACAGATCAACGACTTCTCATCGTTAGAAAGCTTGGCTCAGATTGAAGAGCAGATGTTGTGTTGGGGAGAGACAGAGCAAGTCTCTGCATTGTTTGAGTGGCAATCGCTCATATTGTACAAACTCTATGGATGGAGGTACAGAGGCGCGTAGATGAGCATCTGGAAAATTTCAAGCCAACTGAGCCGTCTGTTACCTATGTCTATCTGTCCATTCGATTTCTCAGTAAGGAACTTAGAGAAATCGCAAAGCAGCAGTAATCTGTGAGTCTTAGCCGGTCTACCTATTGCAAATCCTGAGGCCACCATAGCAGGCGATGATGTCAGCATAGACACTCTACGGCCCATTGTGTCTCCACCAGCACAGCCACAACTTTTGGCCTTTGAGTTTTCCACTAAGGCTGAGTAGGAAGAGATAGCTGTACAAAAATTAGTTCAGCAGGATGTACAACAGATTGAGGAGAATTCGGCCGTAAGTTCTCAAGAGTACCAGGCTCACGAGGATGAGCCATCGGTTCAAGAACAGGAGCATCAGGCTCAAGAAAAAGAAAAATCTTCCACTGAGGATGGTCAATGGACCATGGAGTAAGAGGCTCCTGTGGACGAAATACCAGTATCAAATGCATTCAAGTTTTGGTACTTCTGGGCGCTTCTCCGTCCACAATGATGATAGCGAGGATAGTTTTGGTCGCTATAGTGATCCCAGTTTCTCTGAAAGTCCTACTCTCTCTGGATGTTTTCCTGTTTATGATGAAGCCACTGTACATAGTATGGGTCCTAATCCTCCTTCAGCAGCGAGTAATAATATGGACCATCAGGGTCCACGTTCATCTGAGATGCAGTTAGTTGTATATACAGAACTACATGATGATATTGCAATCGAAGTCAAAGCAAAACCAGTTTATTCAGCTGCTCTGGAACCCTTAGATCCTCCGACTCTACAATTTATAGACACTACTGCCATGACTCTTACAACTCCAACAGACCGCGTATCCTCCCTTGATCTGACGTGTGCACGCATGAGAGATGATACAAACCTTACAAGGAATTATACTACACGACTCAGGGACCAGCTCACAAGTGCGGTAGACGGGCTGGAAATAAAAATAAATGTTCTCAAGGCTATTCTATCCCGTAATCTGGCTGACAACCAATAAAATCTTGCTGTGCTAGAAACTACTATGGTTCGAATATGCAGATAACCAACAACAGCTAGTGGATGAGCTTGCCTTTGTAAAATCCCAGTTCGCTGAAATGATTGACTGTATGAAGGAACTGCATGATGCCAAAAAGGGGAAAGTGGTCCAATAAGTAAAAAGAGTGAAGATCCTAGCAGTAGACAAGAAGAAGGACCAAGCAGATAGGGTGAAGGTCCGAGTAATACCAAGGGAAAGGACAAAGCTATGGAAGGGGAGAAGGAAGCAGCAGATATAAAAGAAGTAAATGGTTTTGAGCAAGAAAACGGAAAGAAGACTTAGAAGTTTAGATTCTCATAGAAGAACAAATTATTCGAGTACATATTTGTTAATTGTTCAATGTTCAATAAAATCCCTTTTCACAACCAAGGTTTTGTCATCACCAAAAAGGGTGAAACTGTTGGGATAAATTTCAGAAGTTTTGGTGATGAAAAATAAAAGAGAGATGAAAAATAAACGAGATCAATCAGAACAAAGTGACAAGATATGACGAAGTATACTACGTTTGACATAGAAACCAGATCGAAGAAAGTCAAGCTGGTCAAGGAAAAACCAGCTCAGAGGTGCACTGGTTAAGGACAAACCAACCAAGGTAATTTGGTCAAGCTGAACCAGCTCAGGAGATTACCAGCTGGGCACTAGGTCATGCAGATACCAGTTCAAAGATTCTTAATCAGATAAGGGCAGCCTATTTGAAAGAAACTCGAAGACAGAGAACACTGATGTATATCAGAAAGAACAGATAGTAGATAACAGACCAGCTATGGTGATGAGTAACCAGCTGGAATATCAGTTAAGAAAACCAGTTCGAAGCAGAGTAATCTTACAAGTAACATAGAACTGAGGCCAAGAGCATACAAGGTTTAATATCCAAATCAGAATAAAATAGAGACAAGAGCAGTATGGATTTGATCAAGCTAAAAACCCGATCAAGGAAAGAAGCTCGATACTTAGAAACCAGATCGGGAGACCAGCTAAGTCAGAGGTAACTTAGCAAATTGCATTTTGGAATGTTTGAAGTCTTGTACGTCCTGATGTATGACATCTGACATCTCTGCACTAATAAGTCGTTGAAACTACTTTGAGATAAAGCCAGAGACGCAGAGATACAGTACAAACTTAAGACGGCGCAAAGTTTCTAAAAAGGGCAATGCATTTAATGAAGATGTACTTTCATCGTACAGACATTTAAGACGCCGCATGCAATTCAATTTGGATACATTCAATGTGTCTACTGACTACATTTATTACCGTTGTTTCCAAAGGGTATATATAGAAGAGAAGAGTAGCTGTGAAGGGGTTACGAATTAGAACACACAGCGAGAACGTTGAATACAAGAGCTAAACAACCTTCAAAAACTAAAACAGAGTTATTCTTGAACCAACTCGATACAAATGACACAAGCACAGAACGCTTTATTCAACTCTATGTCACATACTCTTGTATTTACACACTTTGTAGTATTAAGCTATCTTTGTAAATCATAAACAGAGAGTGTATAAGTGCTAGAGTAGCACAACTAGCTAAGTGCTGAGCATTTGTATTGCGAACCAGATCGTGGGTTTGGATTCGTTGGTGTATTGCTAGGAGTTCTCATGGCTTCTGGTTGTGGGATCGGGTTTGTACAAAGGGTTGTATAAATCAAATCTTCTAGTGGAAACCTTTCCATCGAGGAAAAAGGGGAGACGTAGGAGATTTTCCTCCGAACTTCCAGAAACAAATCGCTTGTCCCTAACTCTCTTACATTCCCACATTTGATTAATTAGTTCACTGCTTGAATCGTGTTATTTCCGCATAAAAATCATTTTATTACACAAGACAGCAGTAGTCATTGAGAGCCTTCCTAGCTGGTAACCCGGATGGAAGTTTGCGTCGAGCTGTAAAACTTTTGAAACAAATTTTCAAACCAAAATTAACAAAGGAGTTCATTCACCCTCCTCTGAACTCCCGAACTTGCTTTCGATCCTAACATAGATTTCACCCCATCCAGCTCAGAAGAGATAGGCCAACTCCTACCTGATCTGAATCAACTCACAACAATTATAGCAGTAACACATCGCAGAAATAGACCAGTTCACGCACCGATCAGCTCATGCAAGACAAACAACTCTCGCTAAACCTATTCTTCGCCATCAGCTTTCGCCTAAGCTGATCAAACCCAACACCACATCACAACATGCCTAATCTTACTACTCAGCACATAATGCTGCATAACACCCAAAGCTGAATCCAGCTTACGCTTTGCTAATCAACTGCTAACAGCTCAGAGCTACTACACTACCAGCTCGCACCAAGATAGATCAGATCGCACTAACATCACTGTCTATACTCAATGTCACGCCCCGAGACCGAGACTCGTGACATCGGCAATGTTAAACAATTATAAAATCGTAAAACATTAAGCCTCATAGTATAGCTCAAAACCAGTCTTTTACGTAATCAAAATAATCATATTTACAACTGAAAGTCAAAGTTTGCAAAAGCGAAATTTACATTAACAAATACCAAGTCTTCACCAGCCCCAAAACATCTCTTGGGAAAACACTCAGTAGTGGGGGAAATTTCCGTCCATATTCAAAGATTATTTTCAAACAGGAGTCATATACATACATTAATCATTTTTTAAATATGAAAATAATATATTACAGGAATAATATAAACACCAAAATCTTATGAGGTTCATGGCTAAACTGATATCAGTCCCCTATATGTTACTACTCCAAGGGTTGAGGCCAGTAATCAGAAATAAGGATTCAAGAGTGCTCAGAATACATATTTCTACCACTTATTCATTCAGATTTGGTGTCACATAAATCGTAATTCATATTTCATACAAGTAACATACTGGTGGTTTTAAAGCATAGTCTGGAAGTTAAAACAGAAGGTCCCCTTACAGTAATCTTTGCTAAATTGCTTCTGTTGTTGTTGGCTACTCTTCGAATTCCCCTACCTTTTCTTCAGAAATTCGTGGTTGCTATAGTGTGTTTCTGCTTAGTATTTGTGTGTCTTTTCACCTGGGTATGAAGTGTATTTATAGGCAGACTTTGTAACGATTGCTATGATGGGGAGTTAATTCGTCGGTTACACCTTGTAACGGCTGCCATGATTGCGAGTTAAATTCGTCGGTTACACCTTGTAACGACTGTGATGATTTTTAGTTAAATTCATCGGTTACACCTTGTAACGGCTGCCATGATTGTGAGTTAAATTCTTCGGTTACCCCTTGTAACGATTGAGTTGCCCATTTACTGATACATTGTACCATTGTATAAAAAAAAGAATCCGGTCATTAAGGCTGCCAATCATTTCCGAAATTCTCGGGTATTACATCCGTACTCCTTAAAAGGAGTTTCGTCCTCGAAACTTGATCCCGCTTACTGAAATAGAGAGGGGTACTTGGCCCGAATGGCTTCTTCAGCTTCTCATGTTGCCTCCCGCTCGGTATGGTTGGACCATTGAACGTTGGGGTATGGGATTTTTCTTCGTCTTAAGACTCGATCCATGTTGTCCACTATCCGGATAGGGACTTCCTCGTATTGTAATTCCTCCTCAGGTTATCTTGAACGACTAATGGTTCTGCCTCAAGCACATGATTGGGATCAGGTATGTATTTCCTTAGTTGTGACACGTGAATGACTGGGTGGATATGGGACATACTAGGCGGTAGTGCTAGCTGATAAGCCAGGGTACCACCCCTTTCCACTATCTCAAATGGTCTCACGTATCTTGGGTTCAGCTTTCCTGCCTTGTCAAACCTGATTATCCATTTCATTGGGGTGACCTTCACATAGACTTTCTCCCCAATCTCAAAATTCAGGGGTTTTCGTTTCATGTCTGCCCAGCGATTGGGATCAGGTATGTATTTCCTTAGTTGTGACACGTGAATGACTGGGGTGGATATGGGACATACTAGGCGGTAGTGCTAGCTGATAAGCCAGGGTACCACCCCTTTCCACTATCTCAAATGGTCTCACGTATCTTGGGTTCAGCTTTCCTGCCTTGTCAAACCTGATTATCCATTTCATTGGGGTGACCTTCACATAGACTTTCTCCCCAATCTCAAAATTCAGGGGTTTTCGTTTCATGTCTGCCCAGCTCTTGTGATGGTCTTGGGCTGCCTTGAGTCGTTCTTTAATCACTTTAAATTTCTCCATGGTGAATTGAACGAGATCGGGCCTAGTGATGGCTCTTTCTCCCACTTTCTTCCCAGTATAGGGGCGACTGACATTTTCGCCCATACAGGGCTTCATAAGGTGCCATCCCAATACTGTTGTGGTAGCTGTTGGTGTAAGCAAACCCAACCAGGGGCAGATGTTCATTCCAATTTCCACAGAAGTCCAACGCACAAGCTTGCAACATATCCTCCAGAGTTTGAATGGTCCTTTCCGTCTGACAGTCCGTTTTGGGATGATATCCAGTGCTGAGCGTTACTTTTGTCCCCATTGCCTCTTGAAATTTATTCCAGAATCTTGAGGTAAATCTCAGGTCTCGATCGGAAACAATGCTGACTGGCACACCATGCATCCTGACTATATTATCCATGTACAACGTGGCTAATTTTTCCAAGTTGTATTTCATGCATACAGGTAGGAAATGTGAGGATTTTGTTAGTCTATCCACAATTACCCATATTCCATCATAACATTGTCTTGTTTTTGGTAGTCCCACTATGAAATCCATGGAGATGTGCTCCCATTTCCATTCAGGGATTTTTAGTGGCTGGAGTAGTCCTCCCCGGTTTTTGGTGTTCGACTTTTACTTGTTGGCAGACCTGACATTGGGAAACGAATTTTGCAACATCCTTCTTCATCCCATGTCACCAAAATTTCCTTTCAGGTCCCTATACATTTTGGTTCCACTGGGATGGATTGAGAATCTCGACTTATGTGCCTCGGCCATTACTTATTGCCGGCCGTTATCAACATCAGGCACGCACAATCGCTGGCTCATCCATAGCACCCCTTGTTCATCTACTCGATGATCAAGTGCTTTCCCTTCATTAATTTGCTCCTGGATTTTCAGGAAGTCTGGGTCTTCGCCTTGACACAATTTTATCTTTTTGCGTAAACAGGGATTGGCAGATATTGACGCGAGTACCATATTTTTCCTGTTTTTGCGACTTAAAGCGTCGGCTACCTTGTTAGCCTTCCCTGGATGGTAGCTGATCATTAGGTCGTAATCTTTTAGGAGTTCTACCCACCTTCTTTGTCTCATATTCAGTTCTCTTTGCGTGAACAAATACTTGAGACTCTGGTGATCAGTGAAGTCTCGCACTTGGATCCATATAAGTAGTGCCTCCATACCTTAAAGGCAAATACGAGGGCGGCTAACTCAAGGTCGTGGGTAGGTAATTTTTCTCATACGGCCTTAGTTGCCTTGACGCATAGGCAATCACCCTGCCTTCTTGCATAAGTACACATCCTAGGCCTTGGTTTGATGCGTCGCTGTATATGGTGAAGTCCTTGCCCTCCATTGGTAATGTAAGGACTGGGGTTGAAGTCAATTTTTTCTTCAAGGTCTCAAAAATCTTTTCACATTTCTCACTCCAATTAAATTTAGAGTTATTTTGTGTGAGTTTTGTAAGAGCGATTGCTATTGAAGAGAAGCCTTCCATGAACTTTCGGTAGTATCCAGCAAGTCATAGGAATCTACGAACTTCGGTCACTGTCTTGGGTCTTGGCCACTTCATAATTTCTTCCACTTTTACATGGTCGACAGACATGCCTTCAGCTAAAATTATGTGACCCAGGAATGCCACATGTTTGAGCCAAAATTTACATTTCATGAATTTGGCATAGAGTTCCTGCTCTCTTAAGGTTTGGAGAGTCGTTCAAAGATGTTCCTCGTGGTCTTTCTCGCTGGGTGAGTATACCAGGATGTCATCGATGAAAACTACTATGAGTCTGTCCAAATATGGTCTGGATATGCGATGCATCAGGTTCATGAAGACTGCCGGATCATTCGTCAAACCAAACGGCATGACTATAAATTCGTATTGTCCATACCTCGTTCTGAATGCCGTATTAGGGATATCCTCTGCCTTAATCTTCAATTGGTGATATCCTGACCTTAGATCGAGCTTTGAGAACACCTTGGATCCTTTTAGTTGATCAAACAGGTCCTCGATTCTTGGGAGAGGGTATCTATTCTTGATCATAATCTTGTTCAACTCTCGATAGTCAATGCACATCCTCGTACTCCCATCTTTCTTCTTCACAAAAAAGACAGGTGCTCCCCAAGGTGAAACAATTGGCCGTGCTTGTTTCTTATCTAACAACTCCTCGAGTTGCTCCTTAAGCTCCTTAAGTTTAGCGGGACACATTCGGTAGGATGCCTTCGAAATAGGGGTTGCCCCAGGTGCTAGGTTAATTTCAAACTCAATTTTTCGGTCTGGGGTTTCCCCTGGCAAATATTTCGGAAAGACATCCATGAATTCCCGTACTACTGATATGTCTTCAGGTTGGATCTCAGCTTTTTCCTTAACCTCACTTATAACTACGAGGTACACCTCATCGCCTGCATTCATGGCCTTCCAGGTTTGAGAAGCATAAAGAAGAGTTTTCCGCCCCTTGGTCTTTCCATGGAATGTAAGTTCTTCCTTGCTGGGCAGTCGTAGTGTTACTGTCTTCCCATTACAGTCTACCAAGGCATGGTTCTTTGTCATCCAATCCATTCCAAGGATTGCATCAAATTATACTATGTTCAATTGGATAAGATTTGCCTCGAAGTGTTGGTCTACTAGACATATACTGACTTTTCGATATAGAGTACTAGTTTCTAACACTTTTTTTGCCGGAGTAGCTACTCTATAAGGTTCATCTAAGTTGTTGGGTTTGATGTCTAATTTCTTAGAAAATCTTTTATCAATGAACGAATGCATAGCACCACAGTAAAAAAGTACATAAGCAGGTATCTTGTTGATTAAAATGGTACCTGCCACCACATCGTTGAACGATCAAGTTCTTCATGTGTCAGAGCATAGATCCGAGCATTGGGCTTATTTTCTTTGTCCTTTGGCCTCATTGGTGTAGTGCATCCAGTTGTACCGTCCTTCGGGTCAGGGTAAGGGCATTGTGCAACGCGGTGCCCCAGTTGCCCACAACGGAAACAAGCTCCGCTGTTTCTACGGCATTAACCTGTATGGGAAAGTCCACAGGTCTGGCACTTGACTCCCACTTTGTCTCCCGCTTTGGTCATTTTCGTAGAATGGGTTCCCTTGTCCTGACTACCGGTGGATTGTCCACTTGAGTAGTTTGGCTTCTTAAAAGGTGGCCCTTGCTTTGCTGGTGTATTTGAAAGAGGACGCTTGAGCTTGTTCTCGTTCTCACTGCTCTCATGTCATCTTTAGCTCGGATGGTGGCGCCCAATAGTTCATCAAAGCTATTGGGTTCGATCACGGCAAGCGCAGTTTGGATCCTGCTGTTCAAACCCTTATTGGATCGGTGTATCTTGAGGGTTTCATCTTCATGATTGTTGGGGAGTATGTTCCTAATGAATGGAACTTGGACGAGTACTCCAAAATAGTCATTTCCGGGGTCTGGACCAAGCTTTCAAACGCAGACAGCTTCTGGATGCGAACAGCTGTTGAAAAGTACTGTCTTAGAAATGCTTCACGGAACCCTGGCCATGTAATAGGTCCCGCTGCTAACATAGATGGTTACACTCCTTCCCACCATTTGGCTGGTTTATCCACTAAAAATGGTGTGATGACATCGACCTTGATGTCTTGTGGCACCTCAAGTAGTCGAAGGTGGTTCTCTATTTCTTTCAGCCAATTCTGTCCGTCCTCTTGATCTAAGTCCCCATTGAAAGTTGGGACTCGAGCGCGTCAGAGGGACTCATAGTGATGCTTGGTCCCATTGAGTTGTGCTGGAGGTGGTGGAGGGTTGGTATTGGCATTTGCATTCGTGTTTCCCAACCCTTGGATAGTTTTTGCTACGATGGTCGCTATGGCCATCAAATCTGCTTGGGTTAGTCCCAATCATTGTGGCGGTGGTGGGGGTGGGTTATCCATTCGTTTTTGCGGTTGGCGTATCGTTGGATTGCGGTTGCTTCTTGGTGGTCTTCCTGCCATTTAGGATAAGGATAGAAGTTTCTAAGAATAGAATTATGAAATCATAGGTATTGATTGTATGAGGGATGCAACGAGGAACACCATCCAATAATTCGAATACTGGTTTTATCGATTTTGAATTGAAAGTTATAAAATTGACGTAGCGTCAATGGTCAAACGAGATTGATTTGCTAATCCTTATTACTATGGCGCATCATTGCCACACTTTACAACTTCCCCAAGTTCGAACTCTTCAGGGTCGCCTTCAGGATACTCCTCAGGTTCATCCTCGAGTGGTATAGCACCACCTCCTTGAAGGTCCTGAATAGCCTGGAGAAGGCTGATGTTTTCATCGGTAAGAGCATCGATGATCAAAGTTGTTCTTGAACTGTTCCTTCGATCTCTTGGATTATAGCCTGCATTTGTTGATGACACGATGAGTGGCTCTCCCTCATGTATTGCACCTTTGCCTTCAACCTTTCAATCTATTGGGACATTCGAAGACTGATCTCCGTGAGTCCATCATTAGTGGTGTGACAGCACTCCAATGACACAAGGTTGTCATGATGGTTCCTCCAGAGTTCCTCTAATTGGGTGATGCGACGCCCAATGTCTTCATGAAGGGTCTTCTCCCGCTCTTGATATATCCTCAAGCTATCCCGCAGTCCACAATTGTATTTCATCACCAGCTTCAACTCTCGATCCATGCTTACTATTTTCTTGTCCAATTCTTCTCTGATGATTGTTGAAAATCGCCTTTCAGTTGCTAGTTTGTCTCTAAGACGTCTAATCGTGCGGCTTTGGTTATCAAGGGAAATTTACTTCATATGAATGGTAGCACCAGCACGGGTACGGGAAACAAAGGGAGCCATTTCCTAAAAAGAAATTTGGAAAGGCTTAGGACATTGAATAGTGATCGAAGTAGTATTTAAAAAAAAATTTGAAAAATAGAAAGTTGTGAGATTATTCCATAGACTATGAGTTTTAGTCATAGGAATTACAGAATAGTTTATGGAACTGAAATCGGAGTTCCGTACGGAACTTATAGAAGTTTTAAAACTTTCCATAAATAGCAAAAGCGCAGTTTCGTAGGCCTAAACGAAGGAATTTGGCCAAAAAGCGGGTTACGTCACGACAGAGTGGTGAGTAATACTCGTTGGCCCGTTTCGGAGGGGGTAGCACTGGTCTTATGCAGAAATATGAAAGTTCATCCCGAACCATGCAAAATCTCATACTCGGTTTCCCAGCCGGATTATGAACCTGGTGAGCTCTGATACCACTAAAATGTCATGCCCTGAGATTGAGACTCGTGACATCGGCAATATTTAACAATTATAAAATCATAAAACGTTATATAGCTCAAAACCAGTTTTTACGTAATCAAAATAATCATCTTTACAACTGAAAATCAAAGTTTGCGGAAGCGAAATTACATTAACAAATACCAAGTCTTCACCAGCCCAAAACATCTCTTGTTCGTCCTGTTCATCCTGTTCTTCGTTTTTATCTGGGCGGGAGAAGTAAGGGGTGAGTGTTTGGGAAAACACTCAGTAGTGGGGGAAATTTCCGTCCAATATTCAAAGATTATTTTCAAACATGAGTCATATACATACAGTAATAATTTTTTAAATACGAAAATCATATATTAAAGGAATAATATAAACACCAAAATCATATGAGGTTCATGGCTAAACTGATATCAGTCCCCTATATGTTACTCCTCTAAGGGGTGAGGCCAGCAATCGATAATAAGGATTCAAGAGTGCTCGGAATACATATTTCTACCACTTATTCATTCAGATTCGGTGTCACATAAATCGTAATTCATATTTCATACAAGTAACATGTTAGAGTAGATGCCCAACTAGCCAACTTGTGGCGTGTGGGTTTATAGACTCTTGTATGAAACAATCTTTATATATGATATTCGCATTTATTTATATGGAATTCTTTACTTTCATTGTGTTGTATGATGATTAACAATTGCGTTGAGTAAAGACCTAGAATACACTAAAGTGTATGTTAGATGTGATAGTGGGTATGACGGCTATCATGAAACACATCTAATAGTCACTGTGTATTCTGAACATGTTCCTAGTCGATTGGGCCGTCAAAATAAGGATAAGGCCGCCCGAGCTCGAGACTAGTATCTGCGATGCGAAGTACCATGTTTCATTGGTAGGGAACATTGTGATGTTCTGAGCATGCAGATAGATAGTGACCTGGTGATCTATCGAACTACCCTCGTTCGGACTTTCCAAGTGGTTACCATTTGTCGAGTGGATAAGTCCGAGGCCTTGGTTGTAATGATTAGTCCTCACGACTTGAAACGTCATTGAGACTCTACATGATAGGCGTCTCACTTTGACTCGTTTGCCGACTCACTTGGGGTCATTAGGCGGTGGGATTGGGTGAGACCCCGATGCATGTAGGAGTCGATGCATCGTTGTCGAGGATTCACCGCTCGCAGACATGCGTGGATATCCTATGCTATCTGAGGGATAATAGTGTATAAATATCTGGCCAGAGTACTAGAAGTGTTTTAGGTAAATGTGTTTACCTAGTTACACTCGCGATGTCACTATTCGATCTCCAAGATGTATGCATAGCTATCGGATCTTTAGCGACTCTCGATTTACCAATGATCGTTGATCTGATCGGGATATATGGATTGAAAGGACCGTACTGTACGCTAACCACGACCAACTGGTTCTTGTAGGCACTATCAGTGATACCTAGGGGATCATGGGGCGATGTTGCTAGACGCTCATACCATGATCCGATGGGCAAGTCCGAAATTGTGAATCCGGAGCCGCAACGGTTGTGGGCCCACGGCTAGCTGTATCCCTGAATCATTGAGGGTCACACAAGTACTGGATTCGAGATACCCGCACGGATAATCAGCTCAATGTGTTGATCAAGAGAAGAGGATTTTGGGGAGTGCGACTTCCTAAAAGTCAACAGGGTTCAAATCATGATTTCCCGCTGTTGATGGGCAAAACGGTCATTTTGCACTGGGGTTCTGAAAAATAGTTTTTCAGATCATAGTATTCAGTTTTGGAAACTGAGTCGATCGGTCCGATCTGATCGGCGATCGAGTTACGATGAAGTCACGGGGATGGGGATGAACAGAATGTTCACCCGTTGGACCCGGGCCCGTTGGGCCGGATCCAAATCCATCACTAAGTCTACTTAATGTAGATTTAGACTAAATCACAAAAGACAATACTCTCTTAACCCTAAACCTAGTGTGCGCCGCCTCCCTTCCTCTCCTCACGCCGCCGCCACCGCCGTTCGCCGGAAATTGTTCCCGCCAATCTTTCGAGGAGAATCCGTCCGTGCCGATCTCGTCAGGCCTTCTAGTGCAGGCTGACGAAGGAGTCTC